>CM039133.1:29026480-29189452 GCA_022036555.1 Microstegium vimineum | reverse complement strand
AAAAGATAAAATTACAGATTGCCAAGGAAGAAACACTAATGTCAATAATGGTATTACGCCTCAAATCTGTTATGAGTCTAGTACTTAAAATTAGTCAACTGGCAAGGGCAACCACATGGTTATACCACATACCACTCCAAGCCTGTAAGTTACTTCTAGACTGCTCAACATGACAACATTCTTCCCACGATTGATCTATGGCCTTTAGATAACCCATTATCGTTTCTTATTTTCTTAGTTCTCAACAAAAAGATATGTGATCACTTAAAAAAAGGAATGTAATAACAACCACAGCAGGGCCGGTAAGACCAGTAAATCCGGTAAGGAGAAAACAGTACAGACCTTGGTGCACACAAGGCTATTTGATATCATGTACCTTCAATAGCTACGGATGTGCAGCTATATACTCCTTATGTTCACAAACTATTAGTGAACTGATAGCAATGCTAAAAGGCTATTTCCTGAAGAATTTTAAGTGTTGTTTGATGTACCTAAAATGAGAAAATACGGTCAAACCATGCCCATCATGATTGGCATATAAGAGTAGATTATAAGCCAAGAGATCAGTCAAAGAATGGCCAGTAAGGTGCTCACCCATTCCAGATGTTGAGCTGTAATGCCAGATGTGTTACTTGCATATACGCCACCCAGGACCTTATAGCCATGCGACGAAATCACAGACAAAAGGAAAACACTATGTCATGCTAAAAAAAGTGAATGTGTTCTATAAAATGAAAGATGAGATCAATACCTTGGAAATAGTTTCAAGGAACGTTCCAGGGCGGACTGGCCGTGGCTTGTGGCCAGATACACTTCCCTAAAGGTCACATAAGCATGTGCAGCGAATACTTATTAATGCAAAATATCTGCTAATTTCTGAGCATACTAATGAACCAATTTGAACACAAAACTCACCCTTCCTAATACTCCACTTAGACTCTCCTGTTCAGAACGCAAAGCAGCACTTGGTTCAATGTTATCAGCACCTTCCCCTCTGCCATTCATAACATCCTTTATCATCCTTTCCAATGCCTTCCCAGGTTTAAGAGCAACGACCTTGCTCAAAAAGTTTACCTGTCCATTTGACGTGAAAGAATACCTTGAATTCAATGACATAAATGAATGATCTTCATAAATCATCTAGAGTACGAGCACATTTTTCAACCACTAAAAAACAGCCTTCCTTCTAATCTAATTATAGAATAAGTTTTAACCTCTCTTGCCATTACCCACAAGTCGTCAGTGCAAACTTCTGTTTTTCAGTTGCCACCTAGCCAATGGGCTTTAACTGGATCTTTCTTGCCAATTTCTCTAAGAACAAAATATCCCTGGTTGATTGACAGGACACCTGCCACAGGAACTATCACTAGCATCACTAGCTGTGTGACCCATTAAATTCATATCTAGCTAATTAGAGATATGTATAGTCTAACACATGTAGATCATGTTACTTGTACTCAAAGTTGTATTTGACTAGGGCTTTGCTCTGGTACCCTCAAATGACTATGATCCATTCATTGATTTCGATCCGATGGTCACAATAAACTATTACCTACTAGGAGGTAATAGATAAAATACATATTTATTATTTTTTTATTTTATAAAATAATATAAATAAAGAAAGTTTTAGATATAATATTTTTTCTAGATTTGATTGATGCATGCGTGATCTTTAACTGATATGGTAAACCTTTTTTGTTTTATAACTTTGCATGTGTGCTTGTGTTAGCGTTAGGTAGGTGGGTAACGTGATAGTGCATATAAGGCAATTTCATTTGTAACTTTAGAATTTGATAAAAAAAATATGTTTGTAATTTTAAGATTTAATAAAGTTTCTATGTTATATATTAATTTAGTGACATTTTGTTTAATTGATGCAAGCTATATTAATCTGTTGATATTTCGTTGAAAATGTCACAATATTATGTGTATATGAATCGACTAGTTTAAATTTAAATTTATATTTATATATTAATTTGATTTTGGAGAACAAATATTCACTTCCTTTATCTATTATTTTATTAAAATAAATATTTGTATATGTTCAAATTTAATATGTCTTCACAGAAGGAAGGGGCTAGGTAGTGTGTCCATGCATATTAATGCAAATAACGTGTTAGTGTGTCCATATATGTAAATCTAACCGTGTCATTAGTCCATGATTAGGGGAATCAGCTTGCATGTGAAGAATCGTTGCATGACTTTCTGGATTTCCCTCCCGTCATTAGGTGTAGTGGCAATATCTTCTTTTGTTTTCCTAGATTTTTTAGTCTATTAAATAATTTATAAAATATGAAAAACCAATGGCTCAGATTGATTTGAAATATTACCTCCTTACAGGTAAAGTTTGTACCTTAGCATTACCCATTTGACTATATATATGAAAGGCACCCCAATTCGGTGTGAGGTGTTCTCTTAATTCTCTACATGGTATCAAGGGTCCCGATCTACTTCCAGCTTCTTCCTCTGCCCTAACCCCGTCGCTGACTCCACGGCTGCGCGACTACCCCACCACATGAACTTTGTGCCACGGCCTGGAGTCTTCCCTCCACTCGCGCGCACCTCCTATGCTTCGACCCACATTGCATTCTTGATCGGGCGCTCCCTTCTCCACTTGCGACGCGCTACCTCTACTATAGCACGCGTCCTCTTCTACCTCGCGACCCCTCCCACTCGTGACGCGCTGCCTCTACCTCGTGACCCTTCCACCTAGCTTCGCGTGGCTGCCCACCTTTGCTTCAAGGGCACGCCTGCCCGCGCGTGCCTCTCTTTCCACTCGCCCTCGCGACTCTACTTCGGGCTTTCCCTTGCTCAACTCTGCTTCAGTCCAATGGCAACCTGTTAGCAATATGCGCCCAATGGGCTGTGTAATGGGCCAGCATATAAGCCTAGTCGGCTATATGCCTTGGGGGTTAAGATTAGATTGATAAGACAAGGATCATCATTGATTGGGTATTACTACAAACCCTCTTATCCTTGCCTATATATGGTACCATGTACTCTTGGAAATCAATCAATCAATCCTTAACCTAATTGCTTTCATGGTAATCAGAGCCTAGGTTATTTTTTTCTTCCGCTGCATCTCGTGCGCCGGCAACTAGCCAAGCAGCACCTCCTCCCTCGCGCGCCAGCTCCCCGCTGCGCAGCGCCCCATCACGCGCGGCGGCCCCCGCCGAGCAGCGCCCCTCCCCATGTCGCCCACTCCTCCGCCGTCCCCCAAGGGCGGCAACACCGCCTCCTCTCTCTCGTTCCAGGAGGCCAAAGTCGCCCAGCGCCTTGCCAAGGAGAAGGCCAACGAGGCCGCCGCCGATGCCCAGCGCCTCGAACGTGACCATGCGGCCACGCGCGATGCCGCCCTGGCTCGCGCCCTCGAGGCCGAGCAGGAGGCCACGGTCGCGGCCTAGGAACGCGACACCGCGGCCCAGCGCGCCCGCGACGCCCTTGCGTGCGCTGCCCTGGAACGGGCGGCCGCTGCCGCTGCAGCCACGCCTCCATCGTCGGAGGCCGCATCTAGAGACAGCTCTGCGCCGCCCACTGGGCCGCCGACTGACCTCCGTGCAGCCATGCTTCACCACGAAGCAGTGGCTCTGCTCCAGCTCCACTCGCAGGCCGTCGCCGCCAGCAATGTCCGGAACCACGTCACCACCGTCCTCGACGTCGACTCCGGCAACTTCAACCGCTGGTGCGACTAGTTCCTGCTCATCCTCGGCAAGATTTGCCTCCAGGGCCATGTCCGCGAGGACCCTCCCGACCCGATCCCTCCGGCTTGGGCTCGGATGGACTGCGTCGTCAAGTCCTGGATCGTCTCCATGCTCACGGATGATCTGGACGAGATCATCCGTGCCCAGCGCTCCACCGCTCGGCACGCCTGGCTCTCTGTCGAGTCCCAATTCCTCAGCAACCGGGAGGCTCGCTCCATTCAGCTGGAGACGCGGTTTCGCAACTTCGTCCAAGGTGACCTCTCCGTCACCGAGTACTGCCGCAAGCTGAAGAAGATGGCCGATGACCTCACGGCGCTCGACGAGGTCACCACCGATCGCACCCTCGTCCTCAACGTCATTCGCGGCCTCAACGAACGCTTCGCCCACATCGGCACCCTTCTTCGCCGCGCCAAGCCCTTCCCCACGTTCCTGGAGGCCCGGGAGGACCTCATCCTTGAGGAACTCACCATGGCGGATCGAAAGGAAGCTCCAGCCACTTCCCTCGCCGCCTCCACTGTGCACCGCCATCCTCTGCGGGCGCTGGAGGCGCTACAGGGGGCTCTAAAGCTCCCAACTACCGCCGCAACAAGCGCGGTGGCGGTGGCAAAGGACAAGGCAGCAGCAGCACCTCCGGACAGGGCTCCCGGCCACAGCAGCAGCTGATGAAGACATCCACACCAATGATACATCCATGCCATCACGAGTACCAGTTTCTGGTCCTATTACTCGCGCTCGTGCTCGTCAAATTAATCATCATGTAAGTTCACTTTTGAGTTCCTGTCCATCATATTTAGACCATGGAGACGCGTGCACTCTTGTTTTGATTAGGAACCAGGGAGAGGACCGAAAGGGACAAGGATTCGTGGAGGCTGGATTCGGACTCGCGGAGGCTGGATTCGGATTCCAGGACAACTCCAACTTGTGATGGTCACCACGGTCGCATACGGACTCAGATCGGGGTGTTCAAGTACTTCATGGAATCCTTATGAAGTCTATTTTCATATGGATCTAGAATCACGTCCATATCTGTTCTGTGGCAGCCGCAATGACCGAATTACGACCGAGAGCTTTTCTGTCCAAAGGTGCTGCGTCACCTTAGTTTGGTCCAATGGGCCGTGTATCAAGTTGGGTCCATTAGGGACGCGTCCTAGGGTTGGAAAACAACCCCAACACCCTGGTGGTCGTCCTTCCACCTTTATATACTCATTAGCCGCCACCAAGAACAGTTAGGTTTTGTTTCGTCGAGTTAGCTATTGCTGCCGCCTTTCAGCGCGCGTGTTGGATCAACCGTCCGTCTGATTGTCAACAGAACCTCACCATATTGTATTCTCAGATTGAAACCTTCATATTCATCTTGCCATTGAGTGCTTGTTTCATCTTGTTCTTGCTGGTTCTTCGATTGCTTGCAGGACGGGAGCCCTAGTGGCTGGTTGTCGTGCCGCAAGATCACGACAACCATTGGAGGTGGTGTATCGGTTGCTAAGGCGCAACGTCCTTGGACGGTTGTAGTCGAGCCGTGAACGTCATCCCCATCCACCAATCGAGTTATCCACTTTCTTTCATCGAAAGATCAGACTGCGAACCCTACGGGTCGTCATCAGTTGGTAATCAGAGCAAGGTTTATCGGTGAGAGACTTCCAATTCTTTGCAAATTTTTTCCCCATAGTCCAGAAAAGCCAAAAAAAGGTAGTAGATTAGTTTTCCGTAATCCCATAAACCTGTTGAGCCTTTTTGCTAGTACTACTTAGTTAGGGCTTGTTGAGTCGTCGGTTGCATCGGTTGTGTTGAGTTGCTGGTTTTAGTTATAGTCCTTTAGAGTTTCGAGTTCTTGTCACGTTCTAGTCCGAGTCTAAGTAGATTTCATGGCTGTCAAGTTTGAGTCTGAGTTGTTTTCTATAATCAAGTTCGATTCGAGTTCGAGTTCTAGTTCTACCAGTATTCGTTGCTATAAACTCTGAGTCTGAGTTGTTTTCCATAGTTGAGTCCGAGTGCTACTCTGATATTTATTTCCTTGAGTCTGAAATCCTTTCGATATTCGATACTCAAGTCTGAACCACAGAAGTCGTATCATCTTACAGTAAAGCTTACTTTAGAGAGAGAGAGTATCTTTTAATTACCTATATACCCCTACACTTTCGGAAAAAGTGTGTGTGGTGAATTGCTCTTTTGACATCTCTCTGTTCAATAAATCAGTTTTGAGGATCCCCTGAAAAAAAGGAAAAAAAAAGACAAAAAAAGACAAAAAAAAGACAAGAAAAAAAAACAAAAAGAGAAAAAAAAAGACAAGAAAAAAAAAAAAGAAAAAAAAAGAGAAGGGGGCTGATCTTTGTGTTGTCTCCTTTGATTAGGTGGTGTTTGTGAGTTCCTTTGTGTCCAGGCTCGCGTCTCTAGCACAGTCTAGGCTAGGACCAGCACAGTACCACCTTTGAACGATTATTCAGCTCGCTTTTTAAACTAACGTGGTGCTAGTATTTGTCCTTGAGCATAACATTGGCCACCTGTAGCTCCACATATTCGACTACAACTTGACAGGTGTTGTGCTACGGTACCGATACATTCACTTCCAAGGTTGCAGGCTTGCTGGTTGTTGACCCCTCTTGTTTGAGCAAGGTAAGAACTGGTAAGAGCTTGAGAAACAGGTTGAGAGCGAGTGCCTTGCTGTAGCTACATCCTAATAGTTGTAGGGCTTTTATTTCTTCACTTGTATTCTTGTTGTTCTTGTCTTTTAAACCATGTCAGGAACAGAGGACAATAACCAGATGCCACAAACTCCACGCACCAAGGGCATCATTCAACATTTTACAAGACAAGTGCAGCTGCACGCAGATGGTCTTGATCGAGATTTACAGGTGACCAATGAAAAGATTGGGCAATTGGAGTCCGCCCAACTCACCACCACCACCAAGCTTACAAGAGTTGAAGCATCGATGGCTCGTATGGACAAAAGCCTTGTTGCTCTTCTACAACGTTTTGATGACTTCCACACAAAAGACAAAGAGAAGAATGATGACGGCAACAAGGACGAGGAGCGGGTCGAAGATAATGATGAGGATGCTTACTCTGGAGATATGGATCTTGATGACAATAACCTTCGTGATCGACGTCGCCTACACTTAAATCGAAGAGGTATGGGTCACCGTCGACGTGAGGTACACAATAACAATGATGCTTTTAGTAAGATTAAATTTAAAATACCTCCTTTTGATGGCAAGTATGATCCTGATGCATACATTTCATGGGAAATTGCTGTTGACCAAAAGTTTGCATGTCATGAATTTCCTGAGAATACACGTGTTAGGGCTGCTACTAGTGAGTTTACCGACTTTGCTACTGTATGGTGGATAGAGTATAGTAAGAAAAATCCTAGGAACATACCACAGACTTGGGATGCTTTGAAAAAAATCATGAGGGCTAGATTTTTTCATTCTTACTATGCACGTGATTTGCTACATAAACTACAACAACTAAGACAGGGTGCTAAAAGTGTAGAAGAGTATTATCAAGAATTACAAATGGGTATGTTGCGTTGTAATTTAGAGGAGGATGAGGAACCTGCTATGGCAAGATTTTTGGGTGGGTTAAATCGTGAAATTCAGGACATCCTTGCATATAAAGAGTACACTAACGTAACCCGTTTGTTTCATCTTGCTTGTAAAGCTGAAAGGGAAGTGCAGGGGCGACGTGCGAGTGTTAGGACTAACTTTTCTGCAGGGAAGACTAATTCATGGCAGCCCCGTATGACTACTACTACGACTACACCAGCTCCTACTAGTGACAAGCTTCGTGCTACTCCAGGGAATTCAGTGGCGAAGACGGTACAGAAGCCTAGTGCAAGTGCTTCGTCTGTGGCATCTACAGGTAGAACAAGAGACATTCAGTGTCATCGATGCAAGGGATATGGACATATGATGCGCGAGTGTTCAAGCAAGCATGTTATGATAGTCAAAGATGATGGTGAGTATTCATCTGCTAGTGATTTTGATGATGATACACTTGCATTGCTTGCGGCTGACCATGTAGGTAATGAAGAATATGTGGAAGAACATATTAATGCAGGTGCAGCCGACCACTATGAGAGCCTCATTGTACAGCGTGTGCTTAGTGCACAAATAGAGAAGGCGGAGCAAAATCAGCGACACACGTTGTTCCAAACAAAGTGTGTCATCAAGGAGCGTTCATGTCGCATGATCATTGATGGAGGTAGCTGCAACAACTTGGCCAGCAGCGACATGGTGGAGAAGCTTGCGCTTACGACCAAACCACACCCACATCCATATTACATTCAATGGTTAAACAACAGTGGTAAGGCAAAGGTAACTAGACTTGTGCGCATCAATTTTTCCATTGGATCCTATAATGATGTGATTGAATGTGATGTTGTGCCTATGCAAGCTTGTAATATTCTGCTAGGTAGACCATGGCAATTTGATAGGGATTCTATGCATCATGGTAGAGCAAATCAGTATTCTTTTCTATACCATGATAGAAAAATTGTGTTGCATCCTATGTCTCCTGAAGCCATTATGCATGATGATGTTGCTAAAGCTGCAAAGGCTACAAGTGAGAACAATAAAAATGCCAAATCTGTTGTTGATAAGCAAACTGAGATTAAATTGAATGGGAATTGTTTGCTTGCTACTAAATCTGATGTTAATGAGTTCAATGCATCCACTTCTGTTGCTTATGCTTTAGTATGCAAAGATGCATTGATTTCCATTGACGATATGTAGCATTCCTTGCCTCCTGTTGTGGCTAACGTTTTGCAGGAGTATTCCGATGTTTTTCCAAGTGAGATACCAGCGGGGCTGCCACCAATACGAGGGATTGAGCACCAAATTGATCTTATTCCTGGTGCATCTTTGCCAAACCGTGCGCCATACAGGACAAATCCGGAAGAAACGAAGGAAATTCAGCGACAAGTGCAAGAACTCCTCGACAAAGGTTATGTGCGTGAGTCCCTTAGTCCTTGTGCTGTTCCTGTTATTTTAGTGCATAAGAAAGATGGTACATGGCGCATGTGTGTTGATTGTAGAGCTATTAATAATATCACCATTCGATATCGACACCCTATTCCACGTTTGGATGATATGCTTGATGAACTGAGTGGTGCTATTTTGTTTTTCAAAGTTGATTTGCGTAGTGGGTACCACCAGATTCGTATGAAATTGGGAGATGAATGGAAAACTGCTTTCAAAACTAAATTTGGCTTGTATGAGTGGTTAGTCATGCCTTTTGGGTTAACTAATGCACCAAGTACTTTCATGAGATTAATGAACGAGGTTCTGCGTGCTTTCATTGGAAAATTTGTTGTAGTCTACTTTGATGATATATTGATTTACAACAAATCTATGGATGAACATCTTGATCACTTACGTGCTGTTTTTAATGCTTTACGAGATGCACGTTTATTTGGTAATCTTGAGAAGTGCACCTTTTGCACCGATCGAGTGTCTTTTCTTGGCTATGTTGTGACTCCACAGGGAATTGAGGTTGATCAAGCCAAGGTAGAAGCTATACAGGGATGGCCTGTACCAAAGACTATCACACAGGTGCGGAGTTTCCTAGGACTTGCTAGTTTCTATCGCCGTTTTGTGAAGGACTTTAGCACCATTGCTGCACCTTTGAATGAGCTTACAAAGAAGGGAGTGCCTTTTAAGTGGGACAAAGTACAAAAGAACTCCTTCAACATGCTGAAAGATAAGTTGACACATGCACCTCTCCTCCAACTTCTTGATTTTAATAAGATGTTTGAGCTTGAATGTGATGCTAGTGGAATTGGACTGGGTGGTGTTTTGTTACAAGAAGGCAAACCTGTTGCGTATTTTAGTGAAAAATTGAGCGATCCTGTTCTAAATTATTTTACTTATGATAAGGAATTGTATGCTCTTGTTCGCACATTAGAAACATGGCAGCATTACTTGTGGCCCAAAGAGTTTGTTATTCATTCTAATCATGAATCTTTGAAGCATATTCGTAGTCAAGGGAAATTGAACCGTAGACATGCTAAGTGGGTTGAATTTATTGAATCTTTTCCTTATGTTATTAAGCACAAGAAAGGGAAAGAGAATATTATTGCTGATGCTTTGTCTAGGAGATATACCTTGCTGAATCAACTTGATTACAAAATCTTTGGATTAGAAACAATTAAGGACCAATACGTTAATGATGCTGATTTTAAAGATGTGTTGCTGTATTGTAAAGATGGGAAAGGTTGGAACAAATTCATCGTTAGTGGTGAGTTTGTGTTTAGAGCTAACAAGCTATGCATTCCAGCTAACTCCGTTCGTTTGTTGTTGCTGCAGGAAGCGCATGGAGGTGGCTTGATGGGGCATTTTGGAGCTAAGAAAACGGAGGACATACTTGCTGGTCATTTCTTTTGGCCAAAGATGAGAAGAGATGTGGAGAGGTTTGTTGCTCGTTGCACGACATGTCAAAAGGCTAAGTCACGGTTAAATCCACACGGTTTGTATTTGCCTCTACCTGTTCCTAGTGCCCCTTGGGAAGATATTTCTATGGATTTTATGTTGGGTTTGCCAAGGACTAGGAAGGGACGTGATAGTGTGTTTGTGGTTGTTGATAGATTTTCTAAGATGGCACATTTCATACCCTGTCATAAAACGGATGATGCTACTCATATTGCTGATTTGTTCTTTCGAGAAATTGTTCGATTGCATGGTGTGCCCAACACAATTGTTTCTGATCGTGATGCTAAATTTCTTAGTCATTTTTGGAAGACTTTATGGGAAAAACTAGGAACTAAGCTTTTATTTTCTACTACATGTCATCCCCAAACCGATGGTCAAACTGAAGTTGTCAATAGAACTTTGTCTACCATGTTAAGGGCTGTTTTAAAGAAGAACATTAAGATGTGGGAAGATTGTTTGCCTCATATTGAATTTGCTTATAATCGTTCGCTGCATTCTACTACAAAGATGTGCCCATTTCAGATTGTATATGGTTTCTTGCCTCGTACTCCAATTGATTTGATGCCTTTGCCATCTTCTGAAAAACTAAATTTTGATGCTACTAAGCGTGCTGAATTGATGTTAAAACTGCATGAAACAACTACAGAAAACATAGAGCGTATGAATGCTAAATATAAGTTTGCTGGAGATAAAGGTAGAAAGGAACTAATATTTGAACCTGGAGATTTAGTTTGGTTGCACTTGAGAAAGGATAGGTTTCCTGATTTGAGAAAGTCTAAATTGATGCCTAGAGCTGATGGACCATTTAATGTGTTAGGGAGAATTAACGATAATGCCTATAAGCTTGATCTGCCTGCAGATTTTGGGTTAGTCCCACATTTAACATTGCAGATTTGAAGCCGTATTTGGGAGAAGAAGACGAGCTTGAGTCGAGGACGACTCAAATGCAAGAAGGGGAGGATGATGAAGACATCCACACCAATGATACATCCATGCCATCACGAGTACCAGTTTCTGGTCCTATTACTCGCGCTCGTGCTCGTCAAATTAATCATCATGTAAGTTCACTCTTGAGTTCCTGTCCATCATATTTAGACCATGGAGACGCGTGCACTCTTGGTTTGATTAGGAACCAGGAAGAGGACCGAAAGGGACAAGGATTTGCGGAGGCTGGATTCGGACTCGCGGAGGCTGGATTCGGATTCCAGGACAGCACCAACTTGTGATGGTCACCACGGTCGCATACGGACTCGGATTGGGGTGTTCAAGTACTTCATGGAATCCTTATGAAGTCTATTTTCATATGGATCTAGAATCACGTCCATATCTGTTCTGAGGCAGCCGCAATGACCGAATTACGACCGAGAGCTTTTCTGTCCAAAGGTGCTGCGTCACCTTAGTTTGGTTCAATGGGCCGTGTATCAAGTTGGGTCCATTAGGGACGCGTCCTAGGGTTGGAAAACGACCCCAACACCCTGGTGGTCGTCCTTCCACCTTTATATACTCATTAGCCGCCACCAAGAACAGTTAGGTTTTGTTTCGTCGAGTTAGCTATTGTTGCCGCCTTTCAGCGCGCGTGTTGGATCAACCGTCCGTCTGATTGTCAACAGAACCTCACCATATTGTGTTCTCAGATTGAAACCTTCATATTCATCTTTCCATTGAGTGCTTGTTTCATCTTGTTCTTCGATTGCTTGCAGGATGGGAGCCCTAGTGGCTGGTTGTCGCGCCGCAAGATCACGACAACCATTGGAGGTGGTGTATCGGTTGCTAAGGCGCAACGTCCTTGGACGGTTGTAGTCGAGCCGTGAACGTCATACCCATCCACCAATCGAGTTATCCACTTTCTTTCATCGAAAGATCGGACCGCGAACCCTACGGGTCGTCATCAGCAGCACCCTGCCAGCCACCAGCAAGCTGCTGCACAGCAGCAGCAGCCGGCTGGGGGTGGGCGCCCCTGGCCCAGCTTCTACAACCCCTGGACCGGCACCATCCAGATGTGGCCAGGAGGTCCCCGACCGCCTCTGGCACCCATCCCGGTGCCACCACACCTCCAGGCGCAGCAGTAGGCGCAACACCAGGCACAACAGCAGGCCCTGCTCGCTCAGCAACAGTAGTTGGCGCTTGTTGCCCACCAGCAGCCCACTGGACAGTGGGCCGCTCCGGGGGTCTACAACCCTATGTCCGGCCTCCCCTCCTGGGACCGGACAGACCTTGCCGCCGCCTTCAGCACGACGTCGCTCACCCCTCCGACCAACAAGTGGTACTTCGACTCAGGTGCTACCTCACATATGACATCTCAACCCTCCTCTCTTTCACATATTTTTCTCCCGCGGTACCCTAACCCTTCATCCATTATTGTCAGCAATGGCTCCTTTATTCCTGCCAGTGCCTCCGGCTCCACAGAGTTATCATCCAACTTACGTCTTAATAATGTCCTTGTGTCGCCACAAATTATTAAGAATCTTATCTTTGTTCGTCAATTTACTATTGATAATAATTGCTCTATTGAGTTTGACCCCGTTGGTTGTTTTGTGAAGGTTTTTCCATCTCGGAAAGAGATTTTTAGGTGCAATAGCTCCGGGCCGCTATACCCCCTTCGCCTTCCACCAGCACGCTCCTTTGTCGCTCAGGGCTCCTCTCCACTGTGGCATCGGCGTCTTGGGCACCCCGGTCATGAGGCCTTGTCAAAGCTCGCGTCTAGTGTCTCCTCGCCTATCCAGGATTGTTTAGATTTATGTCATGCTTGTCAACTAGGGCATCATGTTCATTTGCCCTTCCATACGTCCACCTCTCGTGCGTCTAGCAAGTTTGATCTCGTTCATTGTGATTTATGGACATCTCCAGTTGTCAGTATTTTTGGTTACAAATATGACTTGGTCTTACTTGATGACTGCACTCATTATTTGTGGACTTTTCCTTTACGACTTAAATCTGACACTTTCAGCACGCTTTCCCACTTCATCGCCCACGCCTCATCTCGCCCTGTTCGGCAAGCCACCCACATATGATCATCTTCGAGTCTTCGGTTGCAAATGTTATCCCAACATATCCGCCACTGCTCGTCATAAACTTGCCCCTCGGTCTATCTTATGTGTCTTCCTAGGCTATTCCGCTCATCACAAAGGGTACCGCTGCCTTGACCTCTCATTCAATAGAGTCCTCATCTCTCGGCACGTCATCTTTGATGAAACGACCTTCCCTTTCGCTGAGCACCATGGCCCTAGTACTCCAGCGGACTTCGCGTTCCTTGATGATGACACTACTAATGATGTGCCCGCTCTTATTGGACCGACGCATAAGTTTTTGACTGCAGGAACTTCACCTAGCGCCTCTGACGTCACCAGCGCCCCTGCCGGTCACTCTGCGGCCATGCCTGGGGCGCCCTCGGAGTCTCCAGAGGATGCTGATGATCCTCCGACGCCCGCGCTCTACGTTCCACCTGCGCTGCGGGCGTCGGCGGCCTCTTCCGCGCCATGCGCGGCCACGGAGCAGACCGGCGCGTTCCTACGCCCCCTGTACATCCCGCCCGCACTACGCGCTGGCTCGACGTCATCGACGCCATCTGCGGGTTCCCCAGCGCACCCTCAGGAACCCCGTGGGCCTCCACCGGGGTTTCCACCTCTTCGACCGGCTCGTGACTTCACGTAGCACTACTCGCGTCGACTGGCCGCCCCTGCACCGACCGTGCGAGCTGCCCCGGCCGCCCCACTGCCCAAAGGTGCGATTGGTGTTCCCCCGGCAGCCAACCAACACTCCATGGGCACCCATTCGAGGAGCGGCTTCCGGATGCCCTCCGTCTACCATGTTGTGGCCTCTCTCTCCGGCACCGAAGACCTTCCGTAGCGCTCTTGTTGACCCCAATTGGCGAGCGGCTATGGAAGAAGAATACAGTGCTCTCCTGTAGAACCACACCTGGACTCTTGTGCCCCGTCCGCCCTGGGCCAATAGTCACCGGGAAGTGGATCTTCAAGCACAAGCTTTAGTCTGATGGCTCCATCGAGCGGTACAAGGCACGATGGGTTCTCCGTGGCTTTACACAGCGACCTGGCGTGGACTTTGATGAGACGTTCGGTCCCGTGGTGAAGCCTGCCACTATCCGCACGTTGCTCTCCTTAGCGCTCTCTCGCCGCTGGCCCGTTCACCAGCTAGACGTGAAGAACGCCTTTCTTCATGGCACCCTTGCAGAGACAGTGTATTGTCAGTAGCCATCCGGGTTCAAAGATCCAGCTCATCCGGACTCTGTCTGCCTTTTGAAGAAATCACTATATGGCCTAAAGCAGGCTCCTCGCACTTAGTACAGTCGGATGGCCACCTTCCTGCTGTCTATTGGTTTTGTTGAAGCCAAGTCAGACACCTCACTCTTCGTCCACAAGCGTGGATCAGACACGGCCTATCTGTTGCTCTATGTTGATGACATTTTCCTCATAGCTTCATCACCTGATCTTCTTCGGCGGCTCATCTCCGCACTTCAGCGAGAGTTCGCCATGAAGGATCTTGGCGAACTACACCACTTCCTCGGCATGCATGTTCAGCGAAGTGGTGATGGACTTCTGCTCTCACAGCACATGCTAGACATATTGGATCGCGCCAGGATGGCTGAGTGTAAGCCATGCTCTACTCCAATTGACACCAATCCTAAGGTTGTTGCAACTGAGGGGGCCCGTGTCTGATGCTACAGACTTCCACAGTCTTGCTGGAGCTCTTCAGTACTTGACCTTCACTCGCCCAGATCTTGTTTATGTTGTTCAGCAGGTCTGCCTTCACATGCATGACCCTCGAGAGCCCCACCTTGCTGCCTTGAAGCGGATCCTTCGCTATGTTCGGGGCACGCTCCACCTCGGCCTCCTGCTGCGACCGTCTACTTCGACTGATCTTGTCGTCTACACCGACGCTGACTGGGCTGGTTGTCCGGACACTCGCAGGTCCACCTCAGGCTATGCAGTGTTCCTTGGTGATAATCTTGTTTCCTGGTCCTCCAAGCGCCAGAATACAGTATCAAGATCAAGTGCTGAAGCCGAGTATCGCGCAGTGGCTAATGGAGTTGCAGAGGCAACCTGGCTCCGTCAGCTTCTCTTGGAACTGCATGCCCCTCTTCGGCGCGCCACACTGGTGTACTGCGACAACATCAGTGCCGTCTACATGTCCTCCAATCCAGTGCAACATCAGCGCACCAAGCACATCGAGATCGATCTTCACTTCGTCCGGGAGCGAGTCGCCATTGGTGATTTGCGAGTTCAGCATTTTTCCTACTAATTCACAGTATGCTGATGTCTTCACCAAGGGACTGCCTACCTCAGTGTTCACGGAGTTTAGGTCCAGTCTAAACGTGCAAAGTGGCTGACGTTTAGACTACGGGGGAGTGTTAGCAATATGCGCCCAATGGGTTGTGTAATGGGCCAGCATATAAGCCTAGTCGACTATATGCCTTGGGGGTTAAGATTAGATTGATAAGACAAGGATCATCATTGATTGGGTATTACTATAAACCCTCTGATCCTTGCCTATATATGGTACCATGTACTCTTGGAAATCAATCAATCAATCCTTAACCTAATTGCTTTCACAACCGAGCCCTTCCTCTCCTCATCCACCAGCGGCACCATAGGTCCCATCGCCGCCGACCCCATCATGGCCCTTACACCACGATCGCCATCCGCTCTCACATCCCTGTCGTGCTCGAGTTGAAGCATCCAAACTTCACAAGTGGGTGCCCTTTTCCAAGTCTTTGGTGGGGAAGTTTGGCCATGCTGTCTCACCGTCCCAGCTGGTCCTGCCACGACTCCACACAAACTTGCACCTCGCTGCACGCCATATGTCTGCATTGGTTATCCCACCTCTCACAAGGTCACTGTTGTCTTGACATCTCAACTTGGCGGGTGATTACCATATTTTCTTTGATGAATTAGTATTTCCATTTGCCGCCACTCCATTTGTGTTGGCTACACTTGACTTTATTCGCAAGATGTTACTTCGTTTGCACCTTCTGTTAGAGGTTGAGCAGCCATTGCCCCAGGACCTCGACGATCCAGCAGGCCTCCGCTACCTCGTGTGGTGTACAGCCCTCAGCTTCCGGCTATTGCTTCACGAGCCCTCAGCTTCCGGCTATTGCTTCACGGACGGCTTCAGGGCTGGTGCAGCCCCCTCCACCTTCTCACCGGCCTATGTAGGGTCCTGCACCAGCCCATCCCCTACTCCATCGCATGATGACAAGCACACAGACAGGTGTTGTGCCGCCTGTCAACTACAAGGGCATGTCTGCAACATCGATATCTCCGCTGCCCGCTAATTAGCGCAGTGTGTTAGCTAATCCCAACTCGCGTGCTCCGATGGAAGATTAGTATTAGGTTCTCCTTGACAATAGCACATGGCGTCTAGTTCCTCGACCACCAGGTGCCGACATTGTGACAAGAAAGTGACTCTTCAAGCACAAATATCATGTAGATGGGTCCGTTGGACGCCACAAAGCTCGCTAGGATGTCCGTGGCTTCTCCCAGCAGCATGGTGTCGACTATGATGACACCTTCGGTCCATTTGTCAAGCCTGCTACCATCCAGACTATGCTTAGCATTGCTGCTTCACGCTTCTGGTTGATTCACCAGTTCGATGTGAAGAATACTTTTCTTCATGGTGACCTTGAGGAGACCGTCTATGCGCATCAGCCTGCTGGCTTCATCAACCTGTCTACCTTTGACTGACTATGTCCGACTGTTTCACAAATCACTGAATTACCTCAAGCAGGCTCCTAGCGCATGGCATCAATGGTTTGCCACCTATGTCTGCAAGCATGGTTTCACTGCGGCAAAGCCTGATGCCTCTCTGCTCGTCTTCAAAGATGGAGTGGAGACGACATACTTGCTACTATACGTTGACGACATCATTGTTGCAGCATCCTTCGCCATGACAAAACATGGTGCTCTCCATCACTTCCTCGGCATCTCCGTCACTCGGTCTCTAATGGTCTCCACTTGTCCTAGCAACAATATGTCGTCGACCTTCAGCGGGATGGCATGGCTGAGTACCATCCCACAATGACACCGGTTTGTTTGCCACTAATGGAGTTCCAGTTCCTAATCTTTCATAATACCGGAGTCTTGCTGGTGCCCAGCAGTATCTTATGCTGACTCGTTCGGACATTTCCTATGCCATTCAGCAAGTTTGCCTCTTCAGGCACGACCCGCAGGAGCCCCATCTTGCTCTGATCAAGTGTATTTTTCACTATGTGAAGGGCACCCTCGACGCCAGTCTACACCTCGGCATTGGTAGCGTGTTATCCCATGGCATACTCCTATGCCTACTGATGGATGTCTAACTCTCAGGGTACTGCGTCTTCCTCGGAAACAATCTATTTTCCTGGTCTTCAAAACAGGCGGACCACGGTATCTCGGTCCAGTGCAGAGGCAGAGTATCGATCTGTTGCTCATGCAGTTGCTAAGTGTTCCTAGCTCGACAGTTACTTCAGGAGCTTCATATCTCAACCCCTTCCGCGACCATTGTCTATTGTGACAATGTCACTGCAGTTTATATGACTGCTAATCCAGTTCACCATCATCACGCGAAGCATATTTAGGTTGATATCCACTTTGTTCGTGAGAAGGTGGCTTTAGGATAGTTCAAAGTACTCCATGTCCCCTCTGCTCATCAGTTCGCGGACATTATGACTAAGGGATTGCCGGTGAGATCCTCAAGCGTGAGGGTCTCCAAGTCCAACATCGTCACTATGGAGAGTGTGATCTGCTTGTACTTGGGCAGGACAATGCGGATAAGCTTGGAGATGATGTCTTCTTCGTCGATGTCACCTTCACCAGGCCGGACATCACCTATGCAGTGCAGCAGATATGTCTCCACATGCAAGATCCTCGCAAGCCACACCTCACTGCCCTCATGCGGCTCCTCGGCTACCTCCGCGGCACAGTCGACTACGGCCCTCTACTCCACCGGTCTTCCTCCACCGAGCTCGTGGTCTACACCGACGCCGACTGGGTTGGGTGTCCGGACACTCGGCGCTCCACTTCCCGCTACGCCGTGTTCCTAGGCGGTAACTTGGTGTCTTGGTCGTCCAAGCGCCAGTCGGTGGTCTCCCGTTCCAGTGCCGAGGCGGAGTACCACGCTGTGGCTAACAGCATGGCCGAGGCCTCTTCGCTATGGCAACTTCTTGCCGAGCTCCATAGCCCCCTCTTCTAGAGCACGCTTGTGGCTTGTCTACTGCAACAACATCAGTGCGGTCTACCTCTCCAGCAAACCTGTTCAGCACTAGTGGACCAAGCATGTGGAGATCGACCTCCACTTTGGTCGGGATCGGGTCGCTATCGGCGATGTTCGGGTCCTCCATGTCCCGACCACCTCGCAGTTTGCCGACATCTTCACCAAGGGTTTCCCGTCCTCCACCTTCTTCGAGTTTCGCTCCAGCCTCAACATCACTAATGGCTAGTTGCGTTTGTGGGGGGCTCGTGTGTGTGCTCTTGTTTCTTTCTTGTCCATTCTGCAACTCCGCTTCGCCGGTAGTTGAGACTGCGCGGGGGGGGGGGGGGTGTTGGAATGTGTTGTGTACAGGCCCATGAGGCCCATGTATACCTATACTATATAGCTACCCTTCTAGGGTTAGCCCAAGTAATCCAATTACTCTATTCAGGGCCTGAAAACAAATCTTCAAAAGAGTAGTGTGCTGCCAATTAGGTGTGGTAGTGGGGAAGTGACTGTTGTTCAGAACTTGCTACCTTGTGCCCTCTCTGATTTCCCATTCAAATACCTTGGCTTGCCTCTTTCATTAAAAAAACTAAGGATCAAGTACAACCTATTGCTGACCGCATTGCTGATCCATTGTCAGGAGAAGAAGGGTACATGTTCAATTTGTGCTTACTGGCATGATTATCTACATTGTCATGGAAACTGACCTTACAACATGGGCTCTCAAAGCAATTGACAAAATCCGGTGTGGCTTTCTTTGGCGTGGTCACAAGGATGCAAGAGGGGGTCATTGTCTTGTAGCATGGGCAAAGGTTTGTCGGCCAACTGAGTTTGGGGCCTAGGAATCTCAGACTTAAAAACTCTTAGCTGGGCCTTAAGAATGACATGGATTTGGTTGCAAAAAAACAGAGCTACATTGTCCTTGGGCTCATCTCCCAATGCATGTTCCTGATCAGGTGAAAGCCTTCTTCAAGATGGCTACTATTTCTGAAATTGGTAATGGCGCATGTACCCTATTTTGGACAGATAAGTGGCTGCATGGTCAATGTATTACAGAATTGGCTCCTCAACTTGTTGCTGTCATTCCCAAAAGAAGAAGCAAGCAGGGTACAGTCCAAGAAGCTCTCACTAATCGGGCTTGGATTGCGTATACAGGGAGCTCTAACTGTTGGTGTATTGGTTGAATTTCTTCATCTGTGGGGCATCCTTTCAGTTATTGTTCTACAGACAGAAAGGGAGGAGAAACACATTTGGAGGCTATCTTCCAGTGGACAATACTCAGCCAAGTCGGTGTATGAGAGTTTCTTCTTAGGTTCTACCTTCTTTGCTCCATGGCAGAAAATCTGGAAATCCAGGGCACCACCTAAATGTCGATTCTTCATGTGGCTTGTTGCGCACAAGTGCTGGACGACGGATCGACTTGCACGCCAAATTTAGATTGCTCAACACCGCCTTCATTTCCTTGCTCCCCAAGAAATTGGAGGCCACGATTTTATGCCTATAAGCTTTATTCATAGTGTCGGCTAGCCCCCCTTCTACCTTCCTTGGTCGCCACAAATCAGAGCGCATTTATCAAAGGAAGGAACATCCATGACAATTTTCTGTTTGTCCAACTGTTAGCAATTAATATTTCTCCTAGCTGTACAGGCGCCTTGGCACCTGTGTGTTGCGCCTGTTCACACTTTACCTTAGTTATTAGCTAGATCACCAAGAGCTGGTTTCACACCTTGGCTCCTTGGTTCTCTCCCCTCTATGCTTTCACACCTTGGCTCTCTCCCCTCTATATATATGTAATCCTTCTTTGTTATCAGCAATACATATGAATACATCTTCCTTCATGGTATCACAAGACTAAACTCTTCCGCTGCCAGCGCTGCTCCACGCGCGCTCCATCTTCCCTTCCGGCGCTGCGTCAAGCGCGCCCATACGCTGCCCTGCCAGCGCTGCTCTCTGCACGCCCGGCTCTACCTTGCGCCATGTCTCATCCAGACGCCGACGCCAAGCGCGCCGCGCAGGAGGCCCGCGCTGCTGCCCTTGCGACCGCTGAAGCGGCTGATCGCGAGGCCACGGCTGCCTAGGCGGAAATCGACGCCGCCTCTGCTCGCCTTCGTGACGCCCAGGCACGCGCCACCGCGGCCCGTGCTGCTGCTGCCCCTCCTCGCGACGAGGTCTTCGACAACATCAGTAATTACGGCTCTGACGGTGGTGGCAGTGGCCTCAACGACGCTCTTCTTCAACAAGAGGCCAAAGTCATCCTCAATCTCCATACTCAAGCAGTTTTGGTCCAGAACATTCGCACTCTGGTACCTCTGCTCCTCGACGTCACCTCGCCCTTCTATGCTCGCTGGAAGACGTCCATCCTCAACGTCCTCGGCAAGTACTCGCTGGAGTTCCATGTTTTCTCTGACGTCGTCACTCCGGAGTCTCCTTCCTGGGTCAGGATGAATTGCGTCGTCCGCACCTGGCTTCTGGGTGCCCTCTCCGACGACCTCGCCGACATCGTCTCCGAGCGTGGCGCCTCTGCCCATACCATCTGGCTCGCGATCGAGTCCTAGTTCCTTGGGAATCGAACCACGCGCGCCCTGTATGCTGATCAGGAATTCTGCATCTTTGCCCAAGGGGACCTATCGGTCGACGACTACCGTCGTCAATTCAAACGCAAGGCTGATGATCTTCGGGACCTTGGCCAGCCCATCTCTGAGGCGACCTTGGTTCTCAACATCATTCGGGGGCTGAATGAACGGTTCACCGCCATCGGCATTCATCTGCGCCGCACCACTCCTCTTCCTACGTTCTTGCAAGTCCGGGATGAGCTTCGCCTTGAGGAACTTACCATGGCCAAGACCCCTCCAGCCACTGCTCTCACTGCTCTGGGAGGTACCGGTGGCTCCAAGCCCACTGCTCTTCCCCATCCACGGCTGTCGTCGACCCCACAACTGCACCAGCAGCCAGCCTCTCACGCCGGGGGTGGTGGCGGCAACAGCAGCAATGGTTATCGCGGTAAACATGGCGGCAGGCGCCATAACAAAGGCAACAATGGCAGTACTTCTGGGAGCAGTTTGGTTTCAGGGGCGCCCCTGGCAACACCGGTGCTCTCACTGCGGCTCCTCCAACGGCAAACTACTACAACCCGTGGACCGGGTCCATCTATATGTGGCCTGGTCCCCGGGCCCCGCCTCCTCCTCATGCACCTGCGCCTCCTCCGCATCAGGCCTACTTTTCTGGTCCACCCGCCCAATGGGCTGGCCACTGGGGTGTCCCTCCTCTTGCTCCTGTCCCGGCACCTCAACCTCCTCCACCCCCTGGTTGGGATCAGCAGGCTCTTGCGGCAAGTTTTGAGACTATGTCTCTCCCTCAGCCGTCACAGCGGGACTGGTACTTCGACACTGGTGCTACCAGTCACATGGGGTCCGACACTGGTATTCTCTCTTCCTTCTCCCCATCTAACGCTCATTCTCCCTCTTCTATTGTCATTGGCAATGGCAATTTACTTCTTGTCACTGCCACCGACACCACTCATCTTCCTTACAATTTTAATCTAAACAATGTCCTTGTTTCTCCCGACCTCATTAAAAACCTTGTTTCTGTTCGTCGTTTCACCATTGACAATAACTATTCTGTGGAATTTGACCCTTTTGGTTGCTCTGTTAAGGATCTTCCCACGCGGAGCGAGATCGTCCGATGTAACAGCTCGGGACCCCTGTACCCCTTGCAGCTCCCGACATCAGGACTCCTTGCAGCAACCTCCTCCACTCTTTGGCACCAGCATCTTGGACATCCTGGTCGCGAAGCCTTGTCTAGACTAGCCTCTACTTCAACTATTTCTTGTAACCAAGGCTCTTGCGATACCCTTTGTCATGCATGTCAACTTGGGCGCCATGTTCGCCTTCCTTTTCAGACTTCGTCCTCCCATGCTACGCACTCGTTCCAATTAATTCACTGTGATTTATGGACTTCACCTATTACTAGTGTTTCGGGACATCAGTACTATCTTGTCATTATTGATGATTTTTCTCACTATGTCTGGACTTTTCCCTTACGCAAAAAGTCTGACACCTTCCCCACTCTATCTGATTTCTTTGCCTATGTCCGCACACAGTTTGGAGTTACTGTACAGGGCATTCAATGCGATAATGGTCTTGAGTTCAACAACTCAAGTTCCCGCTCTTTCTTTCTTGCTAATGGCATTCACCTCCGCATGTCCTGTCCTTATACCTCGTCTCAAAATGGCAAGGCTGAACGCATGATCCGCACTGTTAATGACACTGTTCGCTGCCTCTTATTTCAGGCCAGCGTCCCTCCTCGCTTCTGGGCAGCCGGCCTTAGCACTGCCACTTACTTACTCAACATTCTACCCACTAAAACACTCAACTTCTCCACACCACACCTCTCCCTTTTCGGCAACCCTCCATCCTATGTTCATTTACGCGTTTTTGGGTGCAAGTGTTACCCAAACCTCACTGCCACTGCCACCAACAAACTTTCTCCCCGTTCTACCTTATGCGTCTTCCTTGGTTACTCCCCACATCACAAGGGCTATCTCTGCCTTGATCGCCACACCAATCGCATAATCATCTCTCGTCATGTTGTATTTGATGAAACCTCTTTTCCATTCTCGGAATCTCCCTCCTCTTCCACCAGGGCTGATTATAATTTTTTAGATGATCCCTCTAACCCGGTGGACCTTCCCTTTCCACCATCACCATGTTCCTTCCCTGCAGGTTCTTCTGGTGCTGTGGCCACACCTCGTACTGGCTCTGACCATGTCCAGAGCCCCTCTGGTGTCGCCCATCCTGACAGCAGTGGGTCTCCAGGGCACCTAGTTGTGCCTATATCACCCACTAGCGCCCCTGGTTCTGCTCCACCAGCATCCCTCAGCACCCCTGTCCACGCCCCCAGCGTTTTGGCCAGGTCTATGTGCGCCGCCCTGCTAATGCCCCTCCTCCTGACCGTCGCTTCGGTCAGGTTTACAGCAGGCGTCTCCAACCGCCTTCAACAGCGCCTGCACCACCCCCTGCATCGCCTCCCACCCCAGCAGCACCTCCTTCACCATTACCAGCAGCACCTCTTCCCCGAGGGGCTGTTCCAGTCAACCCCATCTCCAATCAGCATACCATGATCACCAGGGCTAAGCGTGGCATTCGCCTACCCTCCCTGTACCAAGTTGCATTGCTATCTCCGGTCCCTCGAACTTATCGTGCTGCCCTCGTTGATCCCAACTGGCGTGCTGCCATGGAAACCGAACACTCCGCTCTCTTGGCTAACAAGACTTGGGATTTAATTCCTAGGCCACCTCAGTGCAATGTGGTCACCGGCAAGTGGGTTTTCAAACACAAATTTACAGCTGATGGTTCTCTTGAACGCTACAAAGCTCGTTGGGTTCTTCGAGGTTTTACACAACGACCTGGAATTGACTTCTCAGAGACTTTTAGTCCTGTGGTTAAACCTGCTACAGTCCGCACTGTTCTGTCTATTGCTCTCTCACGTTCATGGTCTATTCATCAACTGGACGTCAACAATGCTTTCCTGCAAGGCAATCTGTCTGAAACTGTCTACTGTGCCCAGCCTTCAGGCTTTGAGGATTCCACTCACCCAGATTATGTGTGCCGGCTTAATCGATCCCTCTACGGTCTTAAGCAGGCTCCCCGCGCTTGGTACAACAGATTTGCTTCTCATCTTCTGCAGTTGGAATTTGTTGAAGCCAAGACAGATGCCTCTTTATTTATTTATCACCATGGGAAGGATATGGCTTACCTTCTCCTCTATGTGGATGATATTATTTTAACAGCTTCCTCCGATGCTCTACTTCAGTGCCTCACTGATGCTCTTCAAAAGGAATTCTCTATGAAGGACCTCGGTCCCCTTCATCATTTTCTTGGCATGGAGGTTCAGCGCTCCAGCAATGGGCTTTTCCTCTCTCAGCGCCAATATATGATTGACATTCTTGAGCGTGCTGGGATGGCTGCTTGCAAACCTTGCTCCACCCCCGTGGACCTCAACCCAAGCTATCTGCTGCTGGTGATCCTGTGGCTGACCCTACAGACTTCAGGAGCCTTGGAGGGGCTCTCCAATATCTCACCTTTACCCGGCCGAATATTGCCTACGCTGTTCAACAAGTCTGCCTTCACATGCATGACCCACGGGAACCCCACCTCACTGCTCTTAAGCGTATCCTCCGCTATATCAGTGGCACTCTTCATATGGGTCTCCATGTGCGTCCCTGTGCTCAGGACAACTTGGTGGTATACTCAGACGCCGATTGGGCTGGCTGTCCGGACACTCGTCGCTCTACTTCAGGCTATGCAGTTTTCTTGGGTGACAATCTGGTCTCTTGGTCCTCCAAACGATAGCCCACTGTCTCTCGTTCCAGTGCCGAAGCTGAGTATCGCGTTGTCGCCAATGCTGTTGCTGAGGCCACTTGGATCCGTCAGTTGCTAACTGAACTTCATGCTCCTTTGCGCAAAACAACTTTGGTATATTGTGACAACATCAGCGCTGTCTACATGTCTTCCAACCCTGTTCAACATCAACGCACCAAGCATGTGGAGATTGACCTTCACTTCGTGCGGGAACGTGTTGCCATTGGTGACGTCCGTGTTCTACATGTTCCAACGACATCGCAGTTCGCCGACGTTTTCACCAAGGGGCTGCCCTCTTCTGTCTTCACTGAGTTCCGCTCCAGTCTCAACGTTCGGTCTTCTGAAGCTTCGACTGCGGGGGCGTGTTAGCAATTAATATTTCTCCTAGCTGTACAGGCGCCTTGGCACCTGTGTGCTGCGCCTGTTCACACTTTACCTTAGTTATTAGCTAGATCACCAAGAGCTGGTTTCACACCTTGTCTCCTTGGTTCTCTCCCCTCTATGCTTTCACACCTTGGCTCTCTCCCTTCTATATATATGTAATCCTTCTCTGTTATCAGCAATACATATGAATACATCTTCCTTCACCAACAAATGGTGAAAACTTTGCATAGAAAAAAGGAGGCTCACATCTTGCTCAAACTGGACATTTCCAAAGCTTTTGACTCTGCCTCATGGTCTTTCCTTCAAATCCTGCAACATGTGGGTTTTGGACAGCAGTGGTGTGACCTCCTTTGCTTGATTCTTTCCACCTCCTCTACTCAAGTCTTGGTTAATGGAGTGCCGGGTGCGTCCATACACCATCGGCATGGCCTCCGGCAGGGTGACCCTCTAAATGGCCATGCCTCAGGTCTGCGTACTAATCTAACCAAGAGCTCAATCTCCCCCATCCACTGCTCTACTGAGGATCCGCAGCTTACGGCAAATATTCTGACTTGTGCTGTCAAGGAATTCCGTTGCACATATCTTGGGCTACCCCTTTCTATTCACAAACCCACCAAAGTAGCTGATCTTCTCCCAGGCTGGAAAGCACAGTTAATGAATAGGGCTGGTCGCTTGGTTTTGGTGCGGGTGGTCATGACAGCCACCCCCATTTATTCTATGATTTCCCTTGATCTCCCTAAATGGGTAATCAAGGCAGTGGATAAAAGGAGGAGAGGCTTTTTATGGAATGGGCAGGAACAGGCAAATGGAGGCAATTGTTTAGTTTCATGGGAAAGGGTACAGCGCCCGCTTGAGTATGGTGGCTTGGGGATCCATAATATTGAAAAACTTGGCTGGGCTCTAAGGATCCGCTGGCTTTGGGCTCCAAAAACAGATCCCTCAAGACCTTGTGTTAGATACATAATTACATAGGACCCCCTAGGATATATACAATTATATATAATTACATAGGACCCCCTAGGATATATACAATTATATATCTAACACCTTGGGCTGGTTTTCAAGATCAAAATCCTCAGTGCGCAGAAGCAATGTTTCGCGTGGCGGTTGATTGTATCGTGGGTAATGGGGAGTCGATTTTATTCTGGAAGGACAGATGGCTGAACGGCAAAACCATTACTGATCTAGCCCCAAATTTGATCAAAGCTATTCCCAAAAGGTCGCTTAATAGAAGGACAGTAGCTAAGGCTCTAAATAATCGGAGTTGGGTGGCAGATATCAAAGGTGTGCGTACTGTCTAAGTACTGGCAGATCTTTTCAATATCTGGGACCTAGTAGAGGGTTTCACCTTGCAGCAGGAAGTACCTGACCAGTTTAGATGGAAATTAACTCAATCAGGTACATACACCAGCAAATCGGCTTATACTACTTTCTTTGTCGGGGCCATCAAATTTGCACCATGGAAAAAGTTTTGGAAGACTTGGGCTCCACTCCAGTGCAAGTTCTTCATTTGGTTGGCTATCAACAATCGATGTTGGACGGCAGACCGACTCGCTAAAAGAGGATTGCCCAACATAGAGGTATGTCCTTTCTGCGATCAGGAGGAGGAAACCATTCAACACATCCTTGTGGGCTGTCTTCACCACGCAGATTTGGTTTTCAATTCTCCAAGCCCTACTTTTACCAACTTTAGTGCCCTCTTCGTCAGACACCAAATTCTCTAGCTGGTGGAGGAAAGTTCTTCGACTTATTCCAAACAATTTGCAAAAGGGTTTCAACCAATATGTTTTCAAGGCGGTAAGGCGAGGCGTAGAGACTACCACCTTACGCTTAAGCGACTAAGGTGTGAGGCGAGGCGACGCCTTAACAGCTTAAGGAAAACTTAAAAAGCAGCTTAGAGACTGATAATAACGAAAAATGAAAAGGAAAAATAATAAAGAAAGGAGAAGGAGCCAAAAGTAGCCTGGCCTAGCCCCATATATGCCCCTAACCTTCCTAGGTCATCTCTCGAACTCCCAATCCTCTCTTCAGCGCCGCTAATATATATATATATATATATATATATATATATATATATATATATAGCAAGTGTATATCTGATATATATAGCAAGTGTATATTAGGCAAGTCCACAATCAGTGTGATTAGCACACAATCAGTGTGATTAGCACCTGCCATATACTGCTTGTATACTCTGCCATATTGGCCATATATATATACTCTGCCGGCTCCGGTTCCTCCTACATCGAGCCGCCCAGTGACACGTCTCCAGACAGGCTCGCTGAAGCCTGTGGACCGCTACGGATTCCTGCCGACAGCACACGTCGTCACCGCGTCCACCGCATCGCCGGTTCCTCGGGACTACCGGGGGGGCCTTGCCGACCCCCAGAGGCGCGCAGCCATGGCTGAGGAGTACAAAGCTCTTGTCGATAACGACACGTGGCGACTCGTTTACCGGCCCCCAGGTGCCAATGTGGTGACAGGCAAGTGGATCTTCCGGCACAAGTTCCACTCCGATGGTACCCTGGCTCGTCACAAGGCTCGCTGGGTCGTTCGCGGCTTCACCCAGCGCCACAGCATCGACTATGACGAGACGTTCAACCCCGTCGTCAAGCCTTCTACCATTCGGGTCGTCCTCAGCATCGCCGCTTCTCGTCAGTGGCCCATCCACCAGCTGGACGTGAAGAATGCCTTTCTTCACGGTCACCTGCACGAGACGGTCTACTATCAGCAGCCCCCCGGCTTCGTCGACCCGGCGCGCCCCGACGCCGTCTGTCTTCTCCAGCACTCCCTCTATGGCCTCAAGCAGGCACCACGGGCGTGGCACCAACGCTTCGCCACGTACGTCCGACAGCTCGGCTTCGTCGCGTCTGCCACCGACACTTCCCTCTTCGTCTACACCGAGGCTGGTGCCTGTGCCTACTTGCTGTTGTACGTCGACGACATCATCCTCACAGCTTCCTCGGATGTTCTGCTCCGCCGCATCATCGATCGCCTTCACTCTGAGTTCGCCATGACGGACCTTGGGGAGCTCCATCACTTCCTGGGGATCTCCGTCACTCGCTCCTCCGACGGGCTCTTCCTCAGCCAAAGGCAGTACGCGGTAGATCTTCTTCAGAAGGCGGGCATGGCCGAGTGTCACTCGACATCGACGCCTGTCGACTCTCGTGCCAAGCTCTCTGCCACGGAGGGCACTCCCGTCGCTGACCCCGCCACGTACCGGAGTCTCGCCGGCTCTCTTTAGTACTTGACGCTCACTCGCCCCGACTTGGCGTACGCTGTACAGCAGGTTTGCCTCTTCATGCATGATCCGCGCGAAGCTCACCTTGCGCTGATCAAGCGCATACTTCGGTATGTGAAGGGCACACTGTCGGCTGGCCTCCACATCGGCATTGGGCCTGTCGACAAGTTGATTGCCTACTCCGACGCTGACTGGGCAGGGTGCCCCGACTCCCGCCGCTCCACATCAGGCTTCTGCGTCTTCCTCGGCGACAGCTTGGTCTCCTGGTCGTCCAAACGGCAAACCACGGTGTCCCGGTCCAGTGCGGAGGCCGAGTACCGGGTTGTTGCTCATGTGGTCGCAGAGTGTTGTTGGCTTCGATAGCTCCTTCAGGAACTTCACATTCCCTTGAAGGTCGCCACTGTTGTCTACTGTGACAACGTCAGCGCTGTCTATATGACAGCCAACCCGGTCCAGCACCGCCGTACCAAGCACATTGAGATCAACATCCATTTCGTCCGTGGGAAGGTGGCTCTCGGCGAGGTTCGCGTTCTCCATGTGCCGTCCAAGCATCAGTTTGCTGATATCATGACAAAGGGGCTGCCGATTCAGCTATTTGAGGATTTTCGGTCCAGTCTCTGCATCCGGGTTCCTGACGCTTCGACTGTGGGCGGCTGATATATATATATATATAGCAAGTGTATATTAGGCAAGTCCACAATCAGTGTGATTAGCACCTGCCATATACTGCTTGTATACTCTGCCATATTGGCCATATATATATGAAGGTCACCCCCCATGTTGGGTGTGTGGTGTGTCCCCAATCTCTGCCATTCTACAGCCGCCACATCTCTCTCTCTCTCTCTCTTGTTCTCCTCTACCCCTCTGTCTCCTCCCCTCTCTGTTTCTTGCTTCCCTCTCTCCTCCAGATCTCTCCTCCAGATGACCAAATGTGCTGCTCTGCTCGTGGGATGTTGCAGGCCAGCGCCGATTGGGGAAGATATCCGCCTCGATTGGGGAAGATGGTCACGGCCCGGACAAGCGGCTGCACGGCTCAGCGGCAAGCGGGCAGCAACTTCTCCCGTCGGCGCAGGAGAACACGTCGGCACAGGCGAGCTTCGGCTTCTTGTTCCTCTCCCACTCTCCCGCTCACTGGTGTGGAATCTAAGGTGAGTCGTCTGCTGTGGCATCGTGTGTGGCGCTTAAGCAACGCCTAAGCAACGATTAAGCGACGCCTTGAAAACATTGGTTTCAACTCTTTAGTTATCCTGGTAGCTTGGGAAACCTGGAAACACAGGAACTCTCGTATTTTCGAGCACACTAGGCCCAGCATTCCTGATCTGCTGCAAGTGATAGCTGATGAATGTAGTTTTTGGGTTTTGGCTGGTGCTGCTAAACTCCAGGATCTCTTTGGTCGGTCATTGTCTTTGGCCGCTTAGCTTATCTCTAGTCTTGTCAGGGTTTTTGTTGTTGCCCTGTTGGTGTGTGTGTGTGAGTGTTTGTGTGTGTGGGTGTGTGTGTTGAAGTTTCTACTTGGGCTGGTTTCTGTCGGCCCTCTGTTTCGTTATTCTTAATGAAATGACACGCAGCTCTCCTGCGTTGTTTGAGAAAAATGGAATACACATTTACCAAGTCACATTAGGATTTCCAAGTTTAAAGATACCTCTGCCTCAGTGAGGGTAGCCAAACCACGATCATTTCTCTCATCTAACAGGCCACCTCCCATCATATTCCGAGCTTCTTCTCTTACTATAACAAGTCTTGCAAGAAGTTTTCGATCAGGAATGGTGTCCCTAGATTCCATTGACTGCAATAATAACCAAGACATTAGAAGGTTCATGAAAATTCTTCAATATGGAAACAACAATGATTTACTACTACATGCAGTCAAAAATATTTATTAAAAAAGGATTAAAATTTTTAAAAATATCCATGTCTAAACTGGTCTAGGACAGAACTCTTTAGTATGAGCGTATATATGTGTGTGTACTTAGTGTACTGAGTCTACATTATAATTAGGTTTTACTCTCCGCCTATCAACTTATCATTGAACATACTTACGGAAAAGAAAATGTTTCATTGCAAAGAATCAGGTTATGAAGATTGTGTTATTTCATGGAAGGCCATGGATGCCTGTACTCATGCTTTTCAACTTACCTCTAGTAGATCATCTGCCTGATTTGCAATGTCATTAAGATTTGCCCCAGGAATTTGGCACTTAAGATCTTTATCGTTCTTAAAAACACCTCCACCAGCAGCTACGCGGCGCAACAATTCATGCCTGCTCTCTTTCTTTTCTGTCTGGCAAAGGAGTCCAACAACCTGCACCTGGTTTGTAAAATACAACACACCAGTCAGAAGACACAAACACGCCCACATCCATACACACATATAAGTAGATAACACTGGGCACTTGAAACAACACTTACATGTGGAGGACATTTCTTTGTCAGATGGTCTAGCACTGTCTGCTTAATTACCTCAAGAAGAGACTTACGCTGCCATCATAAGACAAGCATGTAAAGCATGTAGAATAAGATAAGAACATCTCAAAAAATTAGTCAAAAAGACTAGCCAAATTTACTGACTTAGTTACTCTCTAAAATAGATAATACTAGAGTACTCCAACCTGTAAAACCAAGAAACTGAATAACTAGTGAGATAGGCTATCTAAAAGTAGAGAACGAATAAAGTGGGATGGAGAGCTACTAAATTTGGAGAGTGATTTATAGAGTCTGTTGGAGACGTTTTTCCTTTAATAAGCCAAATTTACTTTTAGAAAATGATTTGGCTAATCTCTTGGAGATACTCTAAGGAAAAATATGCATATAGCAGGATTTAGGCCCCGTTTGGTAGAGACCAAAGACGGCTCACGAACAGCTGGAGCCCGTAGGAGCTCAACCAAACGGGCCCTAGTAAACACCCCATTCTGACAACAATGTCTAATGAATACATGGATTTTATGGCTATCACATCAACACGGCGCAATCTGAAAGGTCCCTTTGACTTATGCATCTTCTAGTTAAAGTATCTGGTGCTAACTTTAACATGAATAAATATAAACAACTTTGGACCCACTAGTAATAATATTTAATTTCTCTATTACAGTTGAAGAAACATTGGTACAAAAATATTATTTTTGTGAGGAGGTATAAAATATTTAGAAATATGACAAAGACAAAATACAAAGCTGAATTATGCTATTTAACAAAGATAGGCAAATCAGTGGATGACTGTTAAATATGTATATATCTAGGGGTCTAATTCTAATTGTACTAAAGTCCTTGTGACGGTATATATATGAAAGCCACCCAACCTAAGGGGTGTGAGGTGTTCTGCATCTCTCTACATGGTACCAGAAGCCCGGGTTCCTTTCCGGCTGTGCCCTAGCCCCACCCACCACTCTTCCTCTGTCTGTGTGCACGGCCGTCCTCTCCTCCCACCGCCGCTCCTTAGCCGTGCGACCATCTCCTCTCTCCCTCTCCTCTACACGCCGCCATCTCCTACACGGACTTCTTCCCCGTCCCTAGTCCCATGCGCTTATTGCACATGGCCATCTCCTATGCGCTCTGACGCCTGACTCCTTCCCAATGTTTTTAAGGCAATAACGCGAGGCGAGGCGAGCAACCCCCTAACAGATGCCTAGGCAAATAAGGCGACCGCCTAGGTGACACCACATAAACATATTAATATATAAGTTAACTAAGAATTCAGCAGCAAATTAGACATTAATATTGTCAATTCTTAGCATGTAATACAATAATAAGTGTTAGAATGTCAATGTATATGGGCCTAGTACAGCCAGCCAGCCCTATGTATTGATTAGAGAGATATGAGGGAGATCTCGTTTGGTCCTGTTTCTATAAACCATGAGATCTCTCCCCTATATATATGTACATAGGTCTCTAAATCAATCTAATCCGAATTTCCACATGATCCTAATTGCTTTCATGGTATCACGAGCCTAGGTTACACCTTCCGCACCTGTTGACGTCGCCTCCCTCGTACACGTGGCATCCCTCGCTACACCGCAATCATGCCAGTCAATCCTCCACCCGGTCAGGTTCCCCCGCTCGCTCCTCAGTCCCCTGCTTCCAGTGCAGGCACCGATGCCCTCACCGATTGCTTGTGATAGATATATTAGGCAAGTTTGTAACAGGCAATCAGTGTGATTAGCACCTGCCATGTAAAGAATGTACACGCATGGCAGGCACCCAATCAGTGGGATTGCTACCTGCTATGTACAGCATATGACCCTGCCATATTGGCTGCCATATTGGCTATATATGAAGGTCACCCCCCACGATTGGGAGTGTGGTGTTTCCTCTATCTCTCTGTCTTTCTACATGGTATCATAGACCGGGTGATCAATCAGATCCCGGGCTTCCACTTCCGCTCCTCTCCCTCCCTCCCGGCGGTCACACCACCTGGTCGCCATGTCTGTCCCCCCCCCCCGACGGCTCCATTGCCCCAGCACCACCGCAGGCTATGCTCGTCCATCCCTACACCGCTGTCAACGTGAAGACTCACGTTCCGGTGACTCTGGAGATGAAGACTCCCAACTTCACCAAGTGGGCTTCATTCTTCAAGTGTCTGTGTGGGAAATTCAGTCTCCTCCCACACATCAGCGAGTTTGTTGCCCCTACTGCTAATGATCCATCGTGGCAAATTGCCAAGTGCACTGTCCGCGGTTGGATTCTGAACACCGTCGACGACGCGGTTCTTGATCTGGCCATCACTGACGAGAACCAGACCGCCCGCGAGCTATGGGTGGCCATTGAGGCCCTGTTCTGCTCCAACCGCGCACCTCGGGCCGTCTTCCTGCTTGAGGAGTTTCCACTCCCTAAAGCAGGGCGACCTGACGATCGATGAGAACTGCCAGAAGCTCAAGGTCACCGCTGCTGCCCTCCGGGACGTCGGTGACACCACCGTCGACGACAAGCAGCTCGTCCTCAGTCTCCTACGCGGTTTCAATCCGCACTTCAGCGCCACCGCCGACGACATCGCCAACGCCACCGTGCTGCCCTCCTTCTCCAGGGCGCGCGAGATGCTCTCCCTCAAGGAATTGCGCCTTGCCAACGATGAGAAGACCACGGCGGCCTCTGCCATGGTAGCTGCCTCCGACTCTAGCTACACATTTGCGGAGTGCCATTCCTCCACTTCTGGCGCTCCTTCTGGTGCCCCTTCCAAGGGTTCAGGGGACAGCAAGAAGGGCAAGGGCGGCAAGAAGGGTTCCTGGCGCGGCCAGGGCGGCTGGCAGCAGGGCGGCAGCGGAGGCGGCTGGCAGCAAGGCGGCGGTGGCGGTCAACAGCACGGGGGCACCCGCCCCATGGTGCCCTGGCTCTGCTGCCCCCCGTGGGCCACCCGGGGCGGTCCTCCTCCCTCCACTGGCGGCTGGCAGCAGGGCCCTCGTCCTGGCGGCGGCTGGCAGCAGTCCAATACCCAGGGCGGGCGCCAACAGGGGCTCATGGGTGCCAACCCGCAGGCCCACTTCGCTGCTCCGCCCCCGCAACCGATGTGGGATCAAGCCGGTCTGATTGCTGCCTTGAACCAGATGGCAATCCAGAACTCTGGCTGGGTCATGGACTCCGGCGCAACCTCCCACATGCACAACTCGGATGGTATACTTTCATCTCGTCATCCCTCATCCTCCTCCTCCATCACTGTTGGCAACGGGCATCAATTACTTGTGTCCTGTTCTGGGCAGTCCCATCTACCCACACCCACATCTCCTTTTTCTCTACGCAATATTCTTGTTGTCCCCTCCCTAGTACGCAACTTACTTTCAGTTCGGCAATTCACTCGTGACAACCATTGTACTATCGAATTTGACGCGTTTGGTTTTTCTGTTAAGGACCTGCAGACCAGGCGCGTGATTCTTCGCTCCAATAGCTCCGACGGTCTCTACACCGTACCCGTCATGCCACAGGACAACCTCGCCACCTCCACCGACCTCTGGCACCATCGTCTTGGTCATCCAGGCACTGCCACCATAGATTTGCTTAGACACAATAATTCCATTTCATGTAATAAATCAGCTCACACTCTATGTCACTCGTGTCAACTTGGCAAGCATGTGCGGCTGCCCTTTGGCACTTCCAGCTCAGTTTCATATCTCCCTTTTGAGCTTGTACACTGTGATGTTTGGACATCTCCGGTTGCTAGCATTTCTGGTGCGCAGTACTATCTTGTCATCCTAGATAATTTCACCCACTTTTGCTGGACGTTCCCACTCGTCCGCAAATCCGAGGTAGCCACTCACATCATTAACTTTTGGGCCTACGTCCACACACAGTTCAGCCTTTCTGTCAAGGCTGTACAGGCTGACAATGGCACTGAGTTCATAAATCATGCCCTCACCAAGCGGCATTCACCTACGCTGCTCCTGCCCTTACACCTCCTCTCAAAATGGCAAAGCTGAACGCATCATCCGTTCTCTAAACGATATATGTCGCACACTCCTCATCCACGCTCACAGCCACCCAAATACTGGGCCGAGGGGCTCAACACAGCCACCTATCTCCTCAATATGCTGTCCTACAGATGCTAACAGCCCAGTCAAGGGTGATGTCCTTGATATTGTCCTTGAGAGGCAACAGCCCAGTCAAGGGTGATATCCTTAATGCTGTCCTTGAGAGGCAGTTGCTGTCCTGAACAGGCAGCAACAGCACAATGTGTTGCAGCCTCCGCTCACACACCAGACTTATCCATCAATCTCCCCCTAAGTCTTGTGTGGCTCCTTGTGGGGAATCTGAGCCATCTCGATCCTGGTGCGGAACTCCTGAAACTTGATCCGCTCAAGTGACTTGGTCAGGAAGTCGGCGAGCTGGTCTTGGGTGTTGATGTAGTTGGCCCGGACACTCCCTTCATCCAGGCAGCTTCTGATGAAGTGGTACCTCACCCGGATGTGCTTGCTGCGCTCATGGAAGACAGGGTTCTTTGCCAAGGCCAAGGCGGACTTGTTGTCCACCTTGAGCTCCACTGACTCTACGTCTCTACCAAGGAGATCGCCGAGTAGCCGAGCCAGCCACAGAGCCTGTGTGGAAGCGGTAGTGGCTGCAATGTACTCTGCCTCGCAGTTGGACAGAGCCACTAACTGCTGCTTGATTGACTGCCAGCTGATCAGACACTTGCCGAGGAAGAACAGCGTCCCGCTGGTGCTCTTGCTCATGTCGATGTCACCGGCGTGGTCACTGTCGCTATACCCAATGACGTGCGCCGCGCCGGGGCACCTCGGGTAGTGCAAGCCGTAGTTGGAGGTGCCCACCACGTAGCGGAGGATCCTCTTCATGACCTGATGGTGCTCCGTCGTCGGTCGCTGCATGAACCGGCTGACGTAGCCGACGGCGAACGCCAAGTCCGGTCGCGTGTGGACAAGGTAGCGAAGGCTGCCCACAATGCGCCGGTACTGCGTCGCGTCCACCTCCTCCGCCGTACTCTCACGACTCAGCTTTAGCCTCTCCTCCATAGGAGTGTAGGCTGGGTTGCAGTCGGTGAGGCCGCCCAGCTCCACGATGCGCTTAGCGTAGGCAGTCTGGCGAAGAGAGATGTCGGAGCTGTCCTGGTGGACCTCGATCCCGAGGTAGAAAGAGAGAGGCCCAAGGTCGCTCATCTGGAAGGTGGCCTTCATCTCCATCTTGAATGCCTCGATCTCCTACTTCTTGGTACCGGTGATCACAAGGTCGTCGACGTAGACGCCTACTAGCAGGGCATTGCCTCCCTTGCCCCGCCGGTAGACCGCGGCCTCGTGAGCACTCTGCTGGAATCCCATTTGCTTGAGGGTGGAGTCCAACTTGGCGTTCCAAGCTCGCGGTGCCTGCCGCAAGCCATAGAGGGCCTTACGCAGGTGGAGAACCTTGCTCTCTTTGCCGGGGATAATGAATCCCGGCGGCTGGCGGACGTAGACCTCCTCCTTCAAGTCGTCGTTGAGAAAGGCAGACTTGACGTCCATGTGGTGGACGCGCTAACCCTCCTGGGCTGCGAGAGTGAGGAGGAGGCGCACGGACTCCATCCGTGCAACAGGCGCGAAAGCGTCGTCGAAGTCGACTCCCTCCTGCTAGACGAAGCCACGTGCCACGAGACGCGCCTTGTGCTTGATCACCTCTCCAGCCTCGTCTTTCTTGAGCTTGAAGACCCACTTGAGAGAGATGGAGCGGTGGCCGGCCGGAAGGTCGGCCAGCTCCCACGTCTTGTTCCGCTCGACAACGTCCATCTCCTCCTGCATCGCGGCACGCCATGCCGCGTCTCTCTCTGCCTCGGCGAAGGAACGAGGCTCGTCATCGTCCTGTGCAAGGTGCAGCTCCGCCTCGAAGTTACGCTGCGCCGGTTAAGGGACCGACTGCTCGCTGAGGAGGTTGTCCATGGTACGGTAACGCAGAGGCTCGCCCGCCGTGGTAGGCGTCGATGCGATCCTCGTCGTTGGACAGCGGAGTGGTGAACTCCACTGTGCGCTCTTCGTCGTGGGCCGAAGCTGCTGGCGCTCAGCCTGAAGGGGTAGGTGCCGGTGTAGGAGAGCGAGGTGTGGCCGGCGGTGCTGGCGGTGGACTCGCCGGAGCCTATGGACTTGCCGGAGCTGGTGGTGGAGGTGGTGGCGGTGAGACAGGTGGTGGTGTAGACGAGCTCGATGAAGACGAGCTGCTAGCTCCCCCCGCTCCCTTGAAGTGGACGTAGTCAACGACGAAATCGCTGATCGTCGGAGTCGAGCTGTCGTCCACCATCTTACCCCACGTCCAGCTTCGCCTTTCGTCGAACGCGACATCGCGCGTGATGCGCACTCGCCGTGTCATAGGGTCGAGGACACGGTAGGCCTTGGCACCCTCCGCGTAACCGATGAAGACCCCTGGCGTACTCCGGTCGTCGAGATTGCTGATGTGGTTGAGCTCCTTGACGAAGACCAGGCAGCCGAAGACGCGAAGGTGGCTCACCGAGGGCTTGCGCCCGTGCCAGGCCTCGTATGGCGTCTTGCCGTCTAGGGCCTTGGTGGGGGAGCGGTTGAGCAAGTGAACAACAGTCATCACCGCCTCACCCCAGTAGATCGCCGGCATCCCTCTCTGCTTGAGGAGGGCACGGGCGGTGGCCACCACTGTCTGGTTGCGGCGCTCAACAACGCCGTTCTGCTGCGGAGTGTACGACGCGGAGAAGTGGCGGTGGATCCCCTCATCGGCGCAGTACGCTGTGAACTCGGCCGTCGTGAACTCGCCGCCATTGTCCTTGCGTAGAACCCGAAGCTTGTGTCTGCACTCCGCCTCTGCAGCAGCTTGAAGGCGCTTGATGGAGTCCGCCGCGGCTGCCTTGACGTCGAGCAGGACAGCCCACATGTAGCGGGACATGTCGTCGACGAGGAGGAGGAAGTAGCGCCGACCTCCAGGTGTAGCCGGTGTCACAGGGCCACATAGGTCACCGTGTACGAGCTCCAGCTTCTCCTTGGCGCGGAAGCTCGCCTGACAAGGGAACGGGAACCGCCGCAGCTTGGTGAGGACGCAGATGTCGCAGAACTGCTCCACATGGTCGACGTGCGGCATGCCCCGCACCATCGCCTTGCTGCCAAGCTGCCTCAGGGCCTCAAAGTTGAGGTGCCCAAAGCGCTCGTGCCACCTCCAAGCATCGTCGTCGCGGCGGGCTGCAAGACAGAGAGGTTGCGCCACCTGTGCGTGAAGGACGTAGAGGCGGTTGCTCCTGTTAACCTTGACAAGGAGCCGGTGTCGATGATCCCAGATGCGCAGCACCCCGTGCTAGATCTCCACGTGCGATCCGTTCTCATCCAGCTGTCCCAAGCTAATGATGGAGTTCCTCAACGCGGGGATGTAGTAGACATCGGTGAGCAGCCTGTGCTCACCAGTCTTGACGACGAAGACGACGGAGCCGACGCCTTTGATCTCCACGGCGGAGGCGTCCCCGAACTTGACGGTGCCTCGGACGCCTGAGTCGAGCTCGAAGAAGAACTCCCGCCGCCCGGTCATGTGGTGGGTAGCGCCGGTGTCGAGGCACCACCCATCGGTCTTGTCGTTGCCAGAACTATCACCGAGGAGGGCATGTGCTTTTGGCTCGTCAAGGTGGAGGAGAGCCGCTGCGACTGGTGTCGCTGGAGGTAGTTCTATGCTTGCATGAGCAATGAACAAAGCCGGCTGCTCCTCCGCTTGCGCGACGTGGGCTTGGGCGCGTCGTGGCTGTCGGCAATCCTTGGTCCATGACCAAGTTTGCCGCAGTTGAAGTAAGGTTCGTCTCGTGGCGGCTTTTGCTTGTCGGCGGCGCCGCCCTGGGCGCCTCCATGGTCGTCGCCCTCGACACGTCCTCGCGCCCCTGCCTGGGCGTTTTTGCGCGGCTTGCCACGCTTGCGACCGTCCGTCATGGAAGAAGGCTCCCCCTTCTTCCTGTCACCTTGGCCGGCAGCCCACTGCTCCCGAGTGAGGAGGAGCTTCCCGCCAATGGTGACAGGTCCCGAGGAGCGCTGTGGCTCATCGTTGTCAACGACCTTGAGGCGACCCAACGCCTCCTCGATCGTCATCGTGGAGAGGTCCAGCAGAGACTCGATTGAGCGAGCCATCTGCTTGTACTTGTCGGGGATGCAGCGGAAAAGCTTCTCCACAACTCTCTCTTCGCCGTAGGTGTCGTCACCGAACTGCACCATTTTCTACAACAGAGTGTTGAGATGGAGAGCAAAGTCATCGACGTCCTCACCTAGCTTGAAGGCCAGGTTCTCCCACTCCTTGCGTAGTGCCTGCAAGGTAGACTTGCGAGCACGATCGCTGCCAATGCGTGCTACAGCGATGGCATCCCAAGCCTCCTTGGCAGTCCGCTTGCTGGTAAGCGAAAACTGCATCTCGGGCGGGACTGCAACAATGAGAGCATCCAGCGCCCGTGGATCTTGGTTGTAGTCAACGTCGCCGTACCGGACTGCATCCCACATGTGCCGCACTTGGAGCCTTACCCTCATCACCGCAGCCCACTCGACGTAGTTGGTCTTGGTGAGGGTAGGCCACCCTCCGCCGGGGCCAAAGTCCCTGACAATAGCCTGGTATTTGCGGTGACCACAATACCGAACCGAGGAGAGAGAGCCGCGTCGCCTGTGAAGGCCGCGCTCTCTGTCGACCCGTATGTTGTCGTCGTGCGCTCCTCCAGGAGCACCACCGCTGTGGTTGCCTTGACCAAGAGCGCCACCGGCGTGCCCGCACCTGTCTGGGCTGCCAGCACGCTCATGGGTGTGTGCAGCTGCCCACTGCGCAACTCGTCCTCGCGCTGCCTCCCTTTCCAGCAACTCGAGGTCTGCATCAGCGTTGTCGTCGGCAGCGATGGAGCTGTCATTGCTGCTGCGCAGAGCCTCGACCTCTGCTACTGCTGCACGCGCTGCAGCTGCCGCCGCCGCTGCTTCCGCCTTCGCTTTGGCTGCTGCCAGCTCTGCCGCTGTCAGCCTCGACGTTATTGCCGCCGCAGCAGCAGTCTCCTTCGCCGCTCGCTCGCGTTCCTCTGCCGCAGCGAGCTCGGCCGCCTGTCGACGGTGCGTGCTCGAGGTGATCGAGCGCTGAGACTGTCCTGTAGACATGGCACACCAACGAGGGGCTGCTGCTCGTCTGAACAGAGGGGGAAGTGTTAACCGAGGCAGCCGGAGCTGCTGCTGCTCCTAGCTGTGGCTGCTGCAGGGTTGGGAGTGAGGCTGGAGAGGGAGTTGAGCAGGAGATGCTCAGGCTACAGGAAATTACAGCTTTGATACCACTTGTTAGCCGCTGAACTCGAACTCTAGGAATCAGTAGGAGTTGAACTCTCATGGAGAGGATGACAATTGGGAGTTGGGGCAAATTTTCTTGTTATTTTTCTCACACCATACTGCCATACCAACCTGAGGGTTGGGGATACAAATATATAGGGCTGCTAACCAGCCAAGCACAAACTAGATGCTAGTCAAGATGCTGTCCTACAGATGCTGTCCTAAAGATGCTAACAGCCCAGTCAAGGGTGATGTTACAGATGTTGTCCTAAAGATGCTAACAGCCCAGTCAAGGGTGATGTCCTTGATGCTGTCCTTGAGAGGCAGTTGCTGTCTTGAACAGGCAGCAACAACACCATGTGTTGCAGCTTCCCCTCACACACCAGACTTATCAATCATGTTGCATGGGAGAAAGGTTCATTCTGGGGAAGAATATTTTGAGGCTACATGTTCAGTACAAAGGGGCTGCCTACTGCATCCCTAATATAGATGATACTGCCAGCTTCTGGGAAGATCTCATATTTGGCAAAATCCACTCTCAGGTGTTTCCCAACTTATTTGAATCCGCAAAAGAACCAGGAATCTCTGATAGGAACTTGGTTCCTACCATGAACGGGGCGAAGGTTGTAGCTGTGAGAGGGAGAGGGGCGAGGCAGGAGGCACGCGTGGCGTTTCTTGGCGTCGTGGTCGCGCGAAGGAGAAGGCAGGGGCGGCGGCTAGGCCTCTGGGGAAACTCCCGGCTCCCTAAGGAAGCCGAGTAATAATATTACTCTTGCTTAATTATCCAAATGTCTTACAACTCCTATTTATAGCTAATGGAAATATCTGAGATAATACTATGGAATTAACTGAAATAATACTATGGCCCTTTTAGGCCCCTAATTCCTGCGGCTGCTATCAACCACTAATAGGCCCCCTCCGGCTATAAGCTAAGCCGGTCATAACATCTCTCCCCGCCTGTGCAATCAGCTCATCCTCGAGCTGGAAGTCAGGGACTGCTCGCGGAAGTCCTTAAGAAGCTCCCAAGTGGCGTCGTAGTCGGGGAAGCTGCTCCACTTGATCAATACCCGCCGGTCACCACGGCGCTACTGAGCCTTGAGAGTGTGCTCCGGAGCTGGAAGATGGTGCCCAGCCAAGGTTGGGGGCAGTGTCCCAGGTTTGGGCGTCGGATCCCCCCGATTGCGCTTCAGCAGCCCCACATGGAACACGTCGTGGATGCGGGCACCCTCCGGCAATTGGAGATGATAGGTGACGTTACTGATGCGTTCCAAAACATAGAACAGACCGTCATAGTCGGGGTCGAGCTTGCGTTTGGCCCGGGGGTCCAGGGACTGGGCCGTGCGGTAGAGCAAGCGCAGCCACACCCAAGCGCCAACCCCGAACTCCACCTCGCGGTGGCCGGCGTCGTAGTATCGCTTGGACAACTGTTTTGCTTGTTGGAGACGTTGGCGGACTTCTGCCAGGATCATGTCGCGGTCTCGAAGAAGAGTCGTCGCCGCCTCGGAGCGCGTCGTGCCCGACGTGTACGGTAGGATGGGTGACGGGGGGCGGCCATAGACCACCTCAAAGGGAGTGGTACGAAGGGCGGTGTGGAAGGATGTATTGTAGCAGTACTCCACCCATTACAACCAGTCCACCCAAGCACGTGGGCGATCACCTGTGACACATCGCAAATACATCGCGATCACCTTGTTCACCACCTCGGATTGGCCATCCGTCTGAGGGTGGAAAGTCGTGCTCATGCGTAACTTGATGCCGACGAGTCTGAACAGGTCGCGCCATACATGGCCGGTAAACACGGGGTCCCGGTCGCTGACGATGGAGGACGGGAACCCGTGTAACCAGACGATGTCGTCGAAGAAGGCGCGAGCGATGGACGACGTGGTGTAGGGGTGGCCAAGCGCGATGAAGTGCGTGTACTTGGAGAAGCAGTCGACCACCGTGAGTATGACGGACTTCCCGCCCACTTTGGGCAGACCCTCGATGAAGTCCATGGAGATGTTCGTCCACACCTGGGACAGAACCTCTAGAGGTTGCAGCAGCTCTGCCGGTTGGACGGTCTCCGTCTTATTGCGCTGACAGGTGCTGCAGCACCGAACCCAGTCCTGGACCAGGGCGCAATCGCCAGGGATGAAGTCTGTGCGGAGGAGGTGGAGTGTCTTCTGGACACCCTCGTGCCCGGCTGAATGGGCCAGCATCAGCACTTGGTGGCGTAAATCACCGTGTACCGGCACGAAAATGTGACTGTCGTGTAGTAGTAGGACATCCGCCAAATGCCACAGGGACGGCAGCTCAGCATCAGCCAGACGCTGACGCATGAGTTGTGGGTCGACGACCTCCTAGGTGGCCTGGCGGATGTCGTTGATGAAGGCGAAGGAGGGACCGGAGATGGCGCACACGGTCGGCCTGGCCTCCCCTGCAGTAGCCGGCGCAGCCTCCTGGTCGGTGTCATGGCGGGACAGAGCGTCTGCCACGATGTTGAGGCGTCTCGGGCGATACTCCACGGTGAAGTCGTAGCCGAAGAGTTTGATGATCCACTGGTGCTGCGGCACGGTGGATAAGCGATGATCCAAAAGGAACTTCAAGCTATAATGGTCAGTGCGAATGAGGAACCGGCGACCCCACATATATGGTCGCCAGTGGCGAACCGCCTGCACCAAACCGATGAGTTCGCGTTCATAGGCGGCAAGCTTGAGGTGGCGAGCGGCGAACGGACGACTGAAGAAAGCGAGAGGCCCGGCGGCCTGGTGCAGGACGACACCGAACCCCACTCCGGACGCGTCACAATCCACCATGACACAGCTTGTCGAAGTCGGGCATCTCCAGGACCGGCTCGGTGGTCAGGGCGCGTTTCAGCGCCTGGAATGCCTCCTCGGCCTTCGTGTCCCAAGTGAACGCATCGCGCCGCAAGAGGTGCGTCAAGGGTGTTGCGATCAGCTCAAAGTCCTTGATGAACTTGCGGTAGTAGCCCGCCAGGCCCAGGAACCCACGAAGGCCCCGAGCTGAGCGTGGCGGCGGCCAAGCTGCCACTACGGCCACCTTGTCGGCGTCCATGGCGACTCCCGCTACCGAGATGACGTGGCCCAAGTAGGCCACCGATGTGGTCCCGAACGAGCACTTAGAGCGCTTCAGGTGGAGGTGGTGCGCTCGAAGCTCGTTGATGACGATGGCGATGTGCTGTAGGTGCTCCGCGCAGGATGAGTTGTATATAAGAATATTGTCGAAGAAGACCAGCACAAACCTCTACAGTAGGGGCGAAGGACATCGTTCATCAGTGCCTGAAAAGTCGTCGGGGCGTTGGAGAGCCCGAACGGCATCACCACGAACTCGTAGTGGCCATGGTGCGTGCGGAAGGTCGTCTTGACGATGTCGTCTGGGTGCATCCGCACCTAGTGGTAGCCCGACCGCAAGTCGGGCTTGGTGAAGAAGCTAGCTCCGTGGAGCTCGTCGAGGAGCTCGTCGACCACCGGTATCGGGAACTTGTCCTTAGATGTCTTCGTGTTGAGGGCGCGGTAGTCGATGCAGAAGCGCCACGTCTTGTCCGCCTTGCGAACCAGCAAGACGGGCGCGGAGAACAGCGACGTACTCAGCCAGATGACGCCCTGGGCAAGCATTGTCGTGCACTGCCGCTCCAGTTCGTCCTTCTGGAGCTGGGGGTACCGGTACAGACGAACGGCGACCGGCGCCGTGCCCGGTAGAAGGTGAATGCGGTGGTTGTAGGCGCGCACTGGAGGTAGTCCCTGTGGCTCCTCGAAGATGGCGCTGTATTGGTGGAGGAGGTTATCCAGCAAGGGTAGCTGGGCATCGACGGCGGCTGCCGCGTCTGGGCTAGTGTCGCTCACACCATGCCACTGGGTGTGTCGCCTGTCGCACCAGAAGGCGACGGTCTTGGCCTCAAAATCCCAGAGGATCGGGCCAAGGGTGCGCAGGTAGTCATAGCCGAGGATAACGTCGAAGCAGCCCAAGTCGATGCCGACGCAGGTGATGGAGAAGTGCTCTTCGCCAATGGTGATGGGGACGTTGCGAGCAATGTCAGCCCAGCGTAGCCAGTCACCATTGGCCACCGTAACGCGGAGCTGCTCCCCGCTGTCCGGGACCAGCCCGAGTCGGCGCATGGTCACCCCACTGACGAAGTTGTGGGTGGAGCCTGTGTCGAGCAGGGCCAACATGCTCTTTCCCTGAAGGCAGACCGGGAGTAGCATGGTGTTCGTCGTACAGATCACTGCAAAGGCGTGGAGAGACACCGCCAGGGCCGTCACAACCTCCGTGTCTAGCCTGGTGGTCTCCTCCTGGGTGTTGTCCTCCATGAGTGGGCTATCCTCGCCGATGTAATCGCCCGACTCCAAGTAGAAAACACGATGGCACACATGTCCGTGTGCGTACGTCTCGTCGCAGTTGTAGCACAATCCTTGTCGGCGACGTTCCAGCTGTTCCGCCGTAGTCAGACGGTAGAACAGGCGGCCGCCGGGGCCTGCGGCGCCCGCTGGTAGTGGTTGTGCAGCAGGGGTAGCCGACTCGTGCCCCGTAGGAAGGGGTCTCGTCCGCTGGCCCGATCGGTTCCCCCGCGGGGGTGGGGGTGGTGGCGTCGCAGCTGCCCGACGTTCGAAGGCGCGGGCGTAATGCATTGCTGTCTGCAGGTCCGGCGGTTGGCGCAACTCCACATGCACCTTGATGTGCTCCGGGAGACCCCTGACGAACAGCTCAGCTCGATGACGAGCGGAGATGTCCGGGGCGTGACAGGCGAGGGCCTGGAAACGGGCGGCGAAGTCCTAGACCGTCGAGGTGAATGACATGCGCCCAAGTTCCGCCAGCCGGCTGCCGTGTAGCAGGGGGCCGAACCGGAGACGACAGATTTCCAGTAACGGTCCCAAGAGGGCATGCCCTCGTCCTGCTCCAGGGCATAGTACCATGTCTGGGCCTCCCCGCGCAGGTGATAGGAGGCGAGCCACGTGCGACTGGACAGCGGAGTCCGCTGGCCCCGAAAGAACTGATCACATTGATACAGCCAGTTCAGGGGGTCGATGGACCCATCGTACGTAGGGAATTCCAGCTTGTAGAACTTGGGTGGATCCAGTAGCAACAGATGTGTCCCGCCGGATGCGTCGATGAAGGACGAGGCCGCCGGGATGGACGTCAATGGGCTGCTGCCAGGGTACAACTGGCCATCGATGCCGGCGTAGAACCCGTCCGAAGTCGGCCCGGGGGTGGGCAGTGGTGGCAGCCAGGGCTGTGTCGTGGCTGACGTGTAGACCGGCGCGGACGAAGACAACCACGCCGGCAGCGGGAATGGCGAAGGCGGAAACTGAATTTGATGGATCGGCAGTCCCCGCGTTGGCGGCAGCGCAGTATGATGCGAGGATGATCCCGACACGTCGGAGGGCATGTCATATGGGAACACCGCCGCAGACGTGGCGATTGCTGCTGAAGGCGGCGGCGGTGGTGGGTAGGCGCTGGCGGGAGGTGGTGGCGGTGGTAGCTGCTGTTGGTTGAGGAAGGGAAGCGGCGGGAAGTGGTGCGGTTGCTGCTGCGGTGGTGTGGAAGCAGAGCCGCCCAGGTATACCCCGATGGCCGCCACGGCCTTGCCAAGGTCCAAAATGGCCTGCGTCATGTCGGCTGGGGACATGACGGGAGGCAGGCTGGGCGGGGTGGACGGGACTGTGCCCACGGGCAACGTCGGTGTAGGGATCAGGACAGCGGTGGAGGTGGGCAGTATTGCGAAGGATGATGGCGGCGGCGCAGTGGGGGATGACGGCGGCGCGGAGGAAGCCATGGAACCAGAGATCGAAGAACCGCAGATCGCTGATACCAGATTGATAGGAACTCGGTTCCTACCATGAACGGGGTGAAGGTTGTAGCTGTGAGAGGGAGAGGGGCGAGGCAGGAGGCACGCACGGTGTTTCTTGACGTCGTGGTCGCGCGAAGGAGAAGGCAGGGGCGGCGGCTAGGCCTCTGGGGAAACTCCCGGCTCCCTAAGGAAGCCGAGTAATAATATTACTCTTGCTTAATTATCCAAATGTCTTACAACTCCTATTTATAGCTAATGGAAATATCTGAGATAATACTATGGAATTAACTGAAATAATACTATGGCCCTTTTAGGCCCCTAATTCCTCGGCTGCTATCAGCCACTAATGGGCCACCTCCGGCTATAAGCTAAACCGGTCATAACAATCTCATTCTGGAAGCTACTAAGTGCAGAGCCCTTGTTAAGCTGTTTCAGAATCCCAATGTCCAGGCGAGCATACAATGAATTCTTAGAATTGCAGAATGAAATTATTCAGTTACAGCCTAGTCTCCCGAATGTCAATGATTGTTGGAATTACATTTGGGGTGATCAGAGGTAATCCTCTAGCAAGTTTTATCAATATCAGTTTATTTCCTTGCATCTTCCTAGAGCTGTTGCCTGGATTTGGAAGGAAAAATGTATCCCAAAGATCAAGTTCTTCTCTTGGCTGCTGCAAAACGATAGATTGAATACCAGAAATATGCTAAGAAGACAAAACAAGTTCCTAAAAGTGGGTTATTTCTGTGTTCTATGTCAAAAGGACATTGAAGAAACTATTGAGCATCTATTTTTTTATTGCCCGTCTGCTGTTACTAGATGGTTTGCCTTGGGAACTGTTTGGGATGAGGAAGCAAGTGTTCATGAGAAACTGCTCACTGCTAGACCGGATTTTATGCGACCTTTTTTCATGGAAGTCTTTATGATAGGGACTTGGTCCATCTGTAATGAAAGGAATGCCTTCATCTTTGATGGTGGGGCTCCAAATTTCAACCCTTAAGGCTGCATTCGAGAAGGAAGTAACAGCAATGTGGCTGGATGCCTTCTAGATAGTTTGTTTGTCCTTTTGTTTTCTCCTTTCTTTCCCTGTTTTGTGCCTAACTGCTGGTTAGGCACTCGGTTCTAATTTTTTGTAAGCTACATTGCCTCAACATTTAATTAATTAAGCAGCACGGGGTTTAATACCCCACGGTTTCTCTTCAAAACAAATTATAAGTTATAGCCATTTAGGGCCTGTTTGTGTCACACCCAATTTTAAGAATAAAATTGAATGCGAATAACTCATGTGTGCCCAGAGATCAATCACACACATAAACCGACAAATATTTAAATAGTACCATCACTGAGTGCCTATTACATAACGAATAATATTCTTAAACAAAACAGCGGAAATAAAGATAACTCTCGCGACGAAGCTCCACTTCATAGAGAATGCCGACTGGTTGACCACTAGCCTAGTACTCCTCACGGTAGTCTTCATAGCCATCTGAAAGGGTTGAGAAAGCAAGAGTGAGCACTTAAAGTACTCAGCAAGAGTAACATAGGGTTATGAAGCTCAAAAGGCTGACACTGTCTGTACTGCGGTTGCTTTTAACTTGGTCAAGTTTTACCAACACTTAGCTTTAATTATGCATAACCCAATTAATAACCACATGATAAGATCAATAAACAACATTAATAATTAGACAACATGATCATCTACACTGTGAGTTTTCCAGGCCGCTCGTGACCGTGAGCACAGCTATCATGATAGATTTACACTCTGCAGAGGTTATACACTTTACCCACAAGCCGTGTTGCCCATATGCCCGGGTTAATTACTCCCAAAACACTGCCAAGGTGAGCGGGCAGAGAACACTATGAAGTCTTTCAAAAGCTCTTTCTAACATGCAGCGGACCCTACGGACCCAATGCAAAGGGGAATATGAGACACCCCGATGGTACCACCCGCAGCGGTCCCCACACAAGCTATACCCCATAACCAGCTCGGCAAAGGTGCCTTTCACGAACCACAAGCATGCTAGTCCAAACTTTATACTTAACTAAAGCCAGAGCCATCATAGCACTCGTGGTTGTATTTAAAATCCCAGCTTTTGCCCTACAGTGGGGTCCTATTCCATGTTGCTACAAAAACCAATTTTATCTCATTGTTGCATATATCATTAATCAAGATTTATCTCAAGATCCATCATGTAAAGCATAGCAAAGCTACCCATATGCATAGTAACTCATGGTAACAAGGTAAAAGGGATAACAAAGCTATGGTATAGATCTAATAGGAATCAAATTAGACACATGCAATCATGACTAGATGAATTAGGGTGAATAGGTAACAAGGATGATCCCATGTTAAACTTGCCTTGATCCCACAACTCTTCGTGATCCTGCTCTGCTGCAAAGAACTCTTGCTCACCAAAGATCTCACCGGTTGTACTCGATCAACATCACCACGCAATCATCCGAACAATCATACACGAAGCAATAAAGACATGATCAGAACATTACACCATAAACAATAAAGAGGCTTTGAAAAGATTATAAAACAGATCTATACTTTACTACGATCACAAAGACGCGAGAATCACACTAATCGGATCTAAAACGATTAAACTATAGATTAAACAAGATTTTGAAAAGGGAAAGATTAAAGCATTAACAAATTAATTTACTTTGATTTTCAAAAGTAATTAACATAGATGAAATCTATACTATTGGATAGAGCATAAAATTACGGATCTAACGCAACTTGAACGGGTCGATTTGGATTTAAAACGAGCAAATTATAAGCATTTGAAAATCAGTGATAAAACTGTAATTAGGGTTTTTCTTTTATTTTCGAATTGAATCAGATTTAACAGAGAATACGTTTTCCAGAAGGGGAAAGCGTAAAGGTCAAAGACGCTTTGTGGACCGCAGGTTGAGAGGAGAAAACCCGAGGTCTCTTTAGCAAATTTGCCACGCGAAGGGGTATCGGGTTCTCTGGTGCGTTGGATCAGAGATGGATGGATCAGATTAGATCCGGGGAGGGAGAGGGCGGCGCGGCAGCCGGAGTAGGGCGGCGCGCGGTGGCGCCATGGCCGGCCGAGCCCGAAGCTCCTCGGCGTAAGCCGATAGGGAGATCTGGTGACCCGTTTTCAAAACCGAGCACACCGGGAGATAGAGGACGACACCGCGAGCTCGCCTAGGGCACTGGCGAGGCTCGGGGACGGACGGAAAGCACCGACGGCGGTGAACCGCGGCGGCGGACGCTCTGCGCACGGCGGCACGAGGCGATCAGAGGTTCGGGTGCTCAATCCGACCGGGAAAAGGGTCGGGGAGCAAGAGAATGCCAAGGCGAACCCACCTGACCACTCAGAGGGGCTCGAGGACGGCTGCAGATGGCCGGCGACGAGAGGCAGCGGCAGCGGCTACCCTGTGCACGGCGGCGAGGTCCCCCAGTGCACAAAAGAGAGGGAAAAAGGAGGGAGAAGGTGTTCCACACTTACGCGAAGGTGATGCGCGGCTCGATGGCGGGCTTGCAGCGTCCAGAGGCGCGGAACGACGGCGGCTTGCTGGCGGATCGCGGCGGCGCTGCGGTGACTGCGAAGCGAGGCAAAGGATGGGGGAAAAGCAGCGCGGGGCGACGCTATTTATGGCGGGCCGAGGGGAGAAGAGTCCCACGCGGAGGGGAGCGCGGAAAAACGCGGGGAGGTGGTTACGGACACGGCGTCGGCGCGGCGTCGCGACGGAGTCCGGAGCGGACACGGGGAAGAAGAGAGGGGCACTGACGGGCGGGCCCGTGCTGTCAGCGTGAGGAAGGAGGGAGGAGAGGGGACTGACCGGCGGGTCCACGCGGTCAGAGAAAGAGAGAGGGAGGGCAGCGCGGCGTGGGCCGGCGGGTGAACTGGGCCGGGGTGAGGTCGACGGCCCACTCGGAAGAAAGAGAGAAGGTGGAGGAAAAACAGGCCGACTGGGCTCTCGGGCCGAAAGAGAGAAAGAGAGAGAGAGAAAAGGATTTCCATTTTCTTTTTGTTTTCCTTTTTCCAAATTTGATTTTCTAAATGGATTTTGAAATTCTTTTCAAGGTTTTGCAATTTCAAACATTACAAAGAAAATGCAGGGACATGAAGTGCACAACATGTTGAACCCTAACATGATATTTAATTTAGTTTTATTTGTTTAATTCTATGCTTCACAAAATTACTTGAAATAAATCAAATTTAACTCAAATTCAAACCTAATATACTAATTCAAATTTTAGGGTGTTACAGTTTGGTACAGCTTAAAACAGTTTCATGAAGCTGTTATAAACTGTTTTTTTTCAAAACACCTCATTTCAAAACAGCTTTACCCCTAAAGTTGTTTTTCTCCCCCTCTCACAAACACATGAAGTGGAATGAAGCTGAAAATAATAGTTTATCACAATTTTCTCCCCCTTTTCTCTCATATGCATGCATAAAGTTGTTGGTGAAGCTGTTTTGTCAAACACTTTTTTCAAAATAGCTCAGTTTTACCTAAAAAGTTGTTTGTAAAGCTATTTTCAAAAAAAAACAGCTTCACTTGTGAAACTGAGCTGTACCAAACAGGCCCTTAGTCAGACCACATGAAGAGCAGATATATTCTGCACAACTACATGAGATTAACACTTTATCACATTCAAGACTAATAAACCGAAGAAGAAAGGAATTGGAGGATAAATTGACTGTAGCAAACTAGCAATGGGCTAAGCTTTCACAACTCTTTGCCAATTAGTCAAAGAGGGCCAAACTCCATTAGCAAACTATCTGGCCACGAAAGAAACTAGTGGAACAGTTCATTGCAAAACAGCTTAACCTTTTTGTAATATAAATAACGACCTAATAAGATTGGAAATCCGAGAAACTACGCAATTCTATGAAGCACTGTGTTCATAGCACTGCGTTCATTTCATAAATTCATACTAGTAATCGCCGTCAGTGATTCAGCGAAGCAACCGAAGAAACGGTGGAAGGGCATCCTGACCAGCTTCAGCATCTCCTGCAGCACGGAGGCGACCTGCTCCCCGCCGCGGAGGAGGGCGTCGCACTCGGCGGGGTCCCACTTGCTATGGTCGTCCCCGGGGGAGGCCGGCGAGGCGATGGGGAGGGGCACTTTGGGCGCCGCTGCGTGGCATGCGAGGGTGCAGCAGGAGGGGACCCGTGGGATTAGTTGGGATGAGGGCCTCCATGTGAAGGCTAGTACGGCGGAGAAGAGCGACAGGTCAGGGGAGAGAAACATGGACATGGAAACGAAGCGATGGGAAGGAGAGGGAGAGGTTCTCGGTGGAGTGGACGGCAAACTTATCCATTCCATTCTTGGCGGCTGTGTCCCCGCGAACTCTCATCTCAAAATAATAAAAATAAAATCAACCAACTTTTGTTAAAGACGTGACACGTGAGGTCCGTGGGTGAAAAAGATACGCATAATTTTATGGATATTTCGAATTATATATTTGTGATGTTGATATCTAATTATATCTAGTGATATTACTCATATTTAAATTCAAATTTAAATATAAATATAAAAACAAATAAAATATCAATGATATTCATTCGTTTTTTATCGGTTTACATCTCTACCCTAGACATAAGGTAAGATAAATTGTTAAAAAAATACCCTATAAGTTTGCTAAGCGTTGGACAGGTAATTAATTCTATTACATATACTCTACTTGAGTTATGAAGTGTTGTAATATTTGAAGTGTATCAATGGTTCAAGAAAGAATTCCTTGTGCGTCATTATAAAAAAAACAATTTCTAAATTTCTACTATGCTATCGGAAAAAATTGATGGCCTTCAGTGCCATTGCTTAAAAAAATTTTGTCCTCCAAACCACTCCCGTTAGATTAGGTTCAAACCATAGGTGTGAAAAGTCAAAAATACCCTTAGGTCTAAATATACTAATAATTTTTTTAGCATCTTAACGACTTGAAATGAAAATACTCAAAACTAGAAAGTTGTAGATGTTGAGATTTATAACCTTCGTATAAAATTATCTTCATTTAATTTTTAAAAAATATATGATTTTTATATGAAAATTGTAGGTCTCGATGAGATCTATAACTTTCTAGTTTTGAGTTTTTTTCATTTAAAGTCGCTAAGATGCTTAAAAAATTAATGACATATTTAGAGTAAATGTATTTCCGACTTTTCACACCTGTAGTTTGACATCTTTGAGCCCAATCTGACGCTAGTGGCATGGAGGGCAATCTCACTCTAGTGGCATGAATAACATAACTTTTTGCAAAAAGAACATTACTTTTAAATTTCATCCTTGTAGGCAATGTTTTAGCATCAAGATTAGTAAAGCTATTTATTGCTAAGTTTGCACCTATTCTATAGCAATCACTTAATTAATGAGCATCTCAAAAGTAACCATATCTGGTTACCATAAACCAAATAATCATCATGTTCCACAAGTTCATTATGTTCCAAAGTCTTCACCTAATGTTTCATTAACTACGATGATGAAAGGTGAGGTGAGTCTCCATAACCGAGGAGCACGATGATTCAAACTGATTAATCCTAGTTGAGGCTTCCTTATCACATGACATATGTAGAACTGAAGTTTGCATATGCCAACCTTTCTCTGGATCCTTCATCCAAGAACGGGGTCCTGTGATGAGTGTATGGGTGTCCCGATCTTTCGGTGGAGATAGATAACTTCGATTTGACTGGAACGACGTTCACGATCCGACTACAACTATCCAAGGACGCTGCGCCTTAGCGATCGATACACCAATTTCAGCGGTTGCTCACGATCTTGTGGATCACAACCAACCAAACCACTAGGGTTATTCCTGCAAGCAATCGAAGAACAAGCAAGAACAAGTAGAACAAACACTCGATTGCAAATAAGAGATGAATGTTCAAATCTGATACTCATGAAGGTGGGGTTCCGAATCAAGTAGAACGGATGGTCTAGTCGACACACGCATCTACAAGGAAGTAGCAGCAGCTAAACTTTCATTTAAACAAAACTCAATCTGTTTGTGGTGGCTCTAGGGATATAAGGAGGAGGGAGGACGACCAAAGGGTGCTGGGGTCGTCCTACAACCCTAGGATGAGTCCCTGATGGACTCAAGTTGATACATGGGCCATAAGCCCAAAATAAGGTGACGCAACACTGTTGGCAGAAAAGTCTCGGCAATAAATTATTGACTGCAGTCGCATCTGGTTAGATATAGGTACGAGTAAAGACCCATTGGAAAGTAGACTTGATAAGCTTTCCAAAAAGTCCTATAACGTCTCAATCGAAGTCCGTATGAAGTCGTGGCAACCGTCGCAAGTTTGGACTCTTCTGCAGTCCGAATTGAACTTTCCAAAACGTGTTGGACTTGGACTCTTTGTTTCCTTGGATTCAAAGTGACGTGGTGGCCTGGTGGAGGACGTTAGGAACACTTGGATTTGGTCCCCAATCAACTTCATTAACCATCCATGCTTTCCATATGCAATCTAACCTTTCCTTGATCCATGTAAGCAATTCTGAAAATGACAATATATACACTTTTGTGGTGCAACACCAATTCATCAAATGTAACAATAATAAACCTCATATAGAATAGTTTCACCTTTAGTATAGAAGTGGTTGGCATGGTCATATCTAAGCCTGTGATGTCCTCATCATCCTGCCACCCAAGAGCACAATTACACCACCAATTCAGCCCTTGGCCACATGGGTACACGTTACTCTCACCATCTCTCCACTCACAGTGCGGATTGATTGTTCTCAGACTAGAATAGCCGAAGTCCGGATTAAAAAGTATGTCACCAGTACTTCAATGTCTCATCTCAAATGCTTCAACAATGGACGGTTCCTAATCGACATATGCAGAAAGAACCCGCTCACAAGACTTCTATGTCAAGTGGTGTGATAGAACCGACCAATTCATACAAAATCAAGTATGGCTATCCTGAGCAACATGAATAGGTTTGATCTTTTGCATGTTTTGAGTTATTTGTGCAATGTTTTAGCTTTAGCAATGAATAACAAAGTTAGAGATAACTTAATGATCTTCCTAGTGTTAAATTTTCATAGTTGTAGGCTTAATGGTTTGAGATTTATGATGTTTCTATGATGTGAATCAAATTTGTTTATTCCCTGATTCTTTTAAACAGTTCTAGGAAACCTGAATGCTTGACTAGGTTAACTATAAAATCAGCTGAAGATGATTATAGACAACTTGTAAACAATTTCATAAACTATCCATGAAGTCTTGAACCAATGGTGTTGGTTTTGTGTAACTCCAGTTATGATTGAATCATCTAGTTGTTGTTTTATCACCATGTATGCATATTTGGAGTAAAGGTAACCTAATTAAATAAAGTTGTTAGTTGCAGGTGTTATGAAGCTCACCGATGATGAACAATTGTGCCTAAGACTGTTAAAGAAGGGTAAGTGTTATATTCTCTTCTAGAGGAGAGATATGCACATACTCGATCAACGAATGTAGTTTTGCATAAGTTGTGCATCACCCTAGCATCAATGCATGTTCACTCATGTATACCATCATGATCTATGTGCATCGTGCATGCTTTGTATATTCATACATATGTGCATCCATAAAGGTCGTCGGAGGGAGTCACGCTATTGAAGTTCGAGGCTATTGAAGGAGAGCTTCCACAGGAAGTGCAGACCCCTAGAATTTCCAGAATGAGGGGAGCAAACCTTTGAATTTCCACAGGAAGCGCTCGGGATTTCTGGAGTCGTCTTCTAGAAAGTCTGGTATAGCTCTTGTAGCTTTCCTTCTTTGTAAGACTTTATCTTATTCAATATATTACTTTTCCTCTACTTTACTTAGTATTTACTTTGAGCATTAGTATACTTGTTATAGTCTTGTTATATGTTTTTGCTTATTACTAGCCTTTACATCAATAGTATGATGAGTGTATGGGTGTCCCGATCTTTCGGTGGAGATAGATAACTACGATTTGACTGGAGAGACGTTCACGATCCGACTACAACCATCCAAGGACGCTGCGCCTTAGCGATCGATACACCAATTCCAGCGGTTGCTCACGATCTTGTGGATCACAACCAACCAAACCACTAGGGTTATTCCTGCAAGCAATCGAAGAACAAGCAAGAACAAGTAGAAAAAGCACTCAATTGCAAATAAGAGATGAAGGTTCAGATGTGATACACATGTAGGTGGGGTTCCGAATCAAGTAGAACGGATGGTCTAGTCGACACACGCGTCTACAAGAAAGTAGCAGTAGCTAAACTTTCATCTAAACAAAACCCAATCTGTTTGTGGCGGCTCTAGGGGAATATAAGGAGGGGGAGGACGACCAAAGGGTGTTGAGGTCGTCCTACAACCCTAGGATGAGTCCCTAATGGACTCAAATTGATACATGGGCCATATGCCCAAAATAAGGTGACGCAGGTGACGCAACACCGTTAGCAGAAAAGGTCTCGGCATTAAATCATTGACTGCGGTCGCATCTGGTTAGATATAGGTACGAGTAAGGACCCATTGAAAAGTAGACTTGATAAGCTTTCCAAAAAGTCCAAGAACGTCCCAATCGGAGTCCGTATGAAGTCGTGGCAATGGTCGCAAGTTTGGACTCTTCTGCAGTCCGAATTGAACTTTCCAAAACGTGTTGGACTTGGACTCTTTGTTTCCTTGGATCCAGAGTGTCGTGGTGGCCTGGTGGAGGACGTTAGGAACACTTGTATCTAGTCCCCAATCAACTTCATTAACCATCCATGCTTTCCATATCCAATCGAACCTTCCCTTGATCCATGTAAGCAATTCTTTGGTATAGAAGTGGTTGGCATGGTCATATCTAAACCTGTGATGTCCTCATCATTCTCCCTTTCTTGACAGCAAACCGTCCTCGGTTTGACCACTGTCGGAGGATGTGTTGTAGATAAAAGTAAACCATGCTCCTATTCTTGATAGTTATCCTATTGATTCATTTTCAAACTAGGGAAACCCAACATGATATGGTGATGGTTATTACATACCTCTAATTGGTCATATCTTTTCACAATGGAAGGAGATTGTACAATTGAACAAATGTAAATTCGGTGTACCATATACTCCTTTTCACAATTATATTTGCCAATAGCATGAAAACTGGTATTAGAAGAACATGGCAATTCAAATCTAGCAATCAGATTATTCTGCAAATCGCTAAGCTCACAATGATCCTTGAACTCAATGTACCCTATTGTATGTAAAGATGAAAACAATTGAGCTTCTTCTTTTTCATTGACAATATGAACAATATGTTGGAATTCAGCACGCATTGATTTAGAATTTTTAGCTTTATTCGGTAGTTGTGGTATGAATATAAGTAATTCATTATCACACAACTCTTCTTTGTCACATGGAATATCAAGCATATGAAAGTGTGACAAAGGAAAATCAGCGATGGGTTCCACTATTGGTTGATCTAGGATATCAAGATTAGTGGACAAATACAGTTCAACTAAAGCATGCTCACCTTGATTTATGTTACAACCATCTAACTTACCTTTGATGCTCTTCTCAAATGGTGTTCTTGAAGCTAGATTCATGCTCTCCTTTAATGTGTCACCTCTAATCTCAGATTGATCAATGCCCATTGGTATATTGGCATCCGCTTGCTGCAAATTGTTAGTAATAGGAGAGACACATGCTTCTATAGTATTTGTGAGATCTGTTTTTAGTGTTATTTCAAATTCACAAGCAAGATCAAACAACTCACCAAAAGTCTTATAATGTTTATCAACAAGGATATTCTGAATTTGCACATTAAGACCTTGCAAAAATCTATGTTCTAGAAACTCACCGTTTTCTTCAAAGCCACAACGTAGCAAACATAATTTCAGTCTATCTAAGTATTCTGCTACAGTTTTGTTTTCTTGTTTTATAGATTGCAATTTGCCATACAAAATATCAGAATAATAGTTAGGAACAAAAACATCTCTAAAATGTCTTTTCATATCTTTCCATGATTGGGGAGCATTAGCAAATCTACAAAGGTGTTTCCACTCAGTTAAAGCATACATAATAAGAACACTTGAAGCAACTTTAACCTTTTGTTTTTCAGAGAGATCATACTTTTTAAATTCCATGTCTACTGTAGCTCCCATTCAATATATGCATAAGGATCATAGTTTCCTTCAAAATAAGGTAGTGCAGATTTTAGTTTATCTAGCAAAGCATCACATACCTCGTAAGTAGCAAGCTTATCACTTGTCATACCACTAGCAAAGTAATTCGAATATGCAACCTGATCATCTCCTAATTTCATGTAGTTTCCTGCCATGATTAGAAGAAAACAAGAAACATACATAATAATATTTATGTCCCTATCAACTAGTAGGATGTGGTTGCTGTAATTCTCTTACTCTTAACTTGATCAAACAAATTCTTATAAGTTCTTACCAAGCAAAACAAGAGGTGGCAGTAACCAACAAGTCGGAAACCCTGGAAGTAGTGTATCGACACCGCAGCAACAACACCTGTCAAGCTGTATCCTGATATGTGGAGCTATAGGAGGGCTAAACAATAATGTGCAAGGAAGTACTAGCACCACATTAGTCACAAAAGCAAGTTGAGAAATCGTTCAACGGAGGTACCGTGCTGGTCCTAGGCTAGACCGTGCTAGAGACGCGAGCCTAGACACAAACGAAGTCACAGTACAGCAGGAAAAGGCACACAAACAGCAAGCAAAACACTCCCTTTCTTTTCCTCCTCTCTTCTTTTTTTTCTTCTTTTTTTTCTTTTCTCTTTCTCTTTGTTTTCTTTTCTGTTATGTTCTTTTCTTTTCTTTTTCTTTCTGATTTTTTTATTTTTTTCAACTCTCCTCAACTAGAACAAATCTGAAACTTGACAAATCAGATTTCAACAAAAGCAATTGACAATGTGTTTCTCTCTCTTTTTACGGAGTAACAAGAATAGAACTAGCAAGGCAGATTTGTATTTGTGTGTCCAAATCAGATTTTCACGGTGTAGAAAAAAATCAAAGATGGATATAGTGCAGGAAAGGTGTATATGATAGCAATGGAGATATATATGATGTAGTGGAGATGTGTATGGTGGTGGTGATGGTAGCAGATATATATATATGGTAGTAGATATATATATATGATCGGAGGCAGGTTGAGTTGAACAACCGGGACATGTACCACCCACGAGTTGGGGTGCATGAACCGAAAGTTCAGAGCCACACTTCTAGGCCTAGAGGTACAATGCCTCAAGGTGCTAGGCTTCAGGAGGCTAGACCACGTGGTGGTCGTGCCCGGCGTGGTACCGGTCGTGACCCATACGACTACAGGCCTCGTGGCGGTGGCTTTACTCCAATCTTCTTTAGCGGACCACGTTTCCCCATTGTGGTGATTGCTATTCCCCCATGGGACAGGAGATGTTTGGTTTTTCTCCTAACCCATTCTTTGGGCAAATAGGACAACACTAGTATCCTTCACAGTTTACTAACCCCAGTGTTGCGCCGTTGGCTCACCCTATGTCTTTTTATTGATGTAGGAAGGAGGACTGGAGGAGACTTGGCTTGTGGATTCCGGATGCTCACGCCATATGATCGGAAGTGCCAAGTGGTTCTCCAGCCTCGACCCCGTGCACCACACCGAGTATATCACTTTCGGGGACAAGAGTAAAGGTAAGGTTGTCTCCCGAGGGTCAATCCGAGTGAACTCTTCTTCTGTCCTCAAGGATGTTGCTTTGGTTGCGAATTTGCATTTTAACCTTCTTTTAGTTTCGCAACTCCTTGATGACAGTTTTGAGGTGAGCTTTAAGCCAAACCTCTCTAAGATTTTGGACTCTCGTGGTGAGCTTTTTTGCCAGATTTTACTCTTCAGGAAGGTTTTTGTGCGGATTTTTCTATCTCTTATGGACCTTCTCGTTGTCTTCTTGACGGTTCTTCTTCCGAGCTTTGGAAGTGGCATAGGAGATTGGGATATTTGAGTTTTGACTTGCTTGCAAGGCTTAGCTCAATGGACCTTATCCAAGGATTGCCAAAGCTGAAGTTCGAGAAGGATTTGGTTTGCCATCCTTGCAGGCATGGCAAGATGGTTGCCGCTTCCCATCCTCCTGCGATTGAGATCATGACCACTCGGCCGGCGAGCTCTTACACATGGACACAGTTGGTTCAGCTCGGGTCAGGTCGGAAGGAGGGAAGTGGTATGTTGTTGTAGTCGTTGATTACTACTCGAGATACTCTTGGGTGTTCTTTTTGGAGAGTAAGGATGAGGCTTTTCCACTTGTTCGAGATCTGATTTTGAGATTGCAAAATGAGCTACCTAAGAATGCCATGAGAGCTATCCGCAGTGACAATGAAACGGAATTCAAGAATGCTCACTTTGCAACTCTTTTCTCTTCTTTGGGTCTCGATCACCAGTTTTCCTCACCTCACACTCCTTAGCAGAACGGTGTTGTTGAGCGCAAGAATCGGACCCATGTTGAGATGGCCAGGACGATGGTCGATGAGCACAGGACTCCTAGGCGGTATTGGGCCGAAGCACTCAGTTCTGCTTGCTATGTTTCCAATCGCATTTTTCTCTGAGCTTTCAAGAAGAAGACCTCTTATGAGCTACAATTTGCGAGACCACCCAAGGTAAGTCACCTACGGGTGTTTGGGTGCAGGTGCTTCATCCTCAAAAAGGGCGGTAAGTTGGACAAGTTTGAGTCACGGTCTTCTGACGGTATCTTTCTTGGTTATTCTACTCACTCTCGTGCTTATCGTGCACTTAACCTTGATACTAACCGAGTGATGGAGACTTGTGAAATTACTTTCGATGAGACTATGCCCTGTGTTTCCACCGCTTTTGAGCTTGCAGGTGATGATGAGGTGAACACCAGCATCTTTGTGGAGGAGGAGCAGGATGATGCTGATTGGGGTGATCCCGAGTCGACTCCACCGGTTGCCCCCATCGACCATGCGACTTCTACTTTGGCTCACGGCCCCGACCTGTCGGTGTCTAAAATGGCAGGGTCTAGACGGCCAACGAGTAAATTTCTATGCGTGTCGGAGTTCGGATGCTTACGCTCGGAGAACACAGAGGTTTATACTGGTTCAGGCACGAACGCCCTACGTCCAGTGTGTTGCGTGGTTGTATTACCGAGCGTGAAGAGCTCGTAGAGGGGAGCTACAAGCTTTGGTGAGAGAGGGAAGGAGGTTCCCAGGTCTCGTGCATATGAGGTTCTTGGTTCTGGTGTGTGCTCGCGTGTATGAGAGTTTGAGTGTGTGTGAATGAATGTTGGGATGTCGAGAGAGCGAGATTGGAGGTCCATTCTCTCCCTTTATACGTAGGGAGAGATGGAGGAGTACAGTAGAGAGAGGGGGAGTGGAGGTGGGCCTGGCTTGGGCTGCTGCCGAGGGGGAGCTTTGTCTTCATTCTGTTGTCCTTCCTGAGGAAGATTGCGCCAGTAGACACATGTCTGGGTCCTGTTCGTCATTGTTGTGTTGTAGCCATGCGTCTTGTGACCGGGAACTCCGCTCTTCCCTTACTTGGGCATGGGCTGGGGCTGGTCGCACAGGACTGGACACCCCCACGTTCCGTCGTACAGGGCCGATGACGCCCTAATCCCTGTTGGAGGGTCTGTCGGAGGCATGGCGCGGATGTAGTGTGCAGAAGTCGCCGGTTAGGCAGCACAAGACCTTGTACCGCAGGGTGAACAGAGGTTGGCATGGCAACTCATGCCTTGAACCCCATCCCTGAGAACAGAGGGTACTATGGACCTTTTGACCATATGGACTAAGGCATCCTAGGCTGTTGATGGCGGCAAGATCTCCGATGGTGAGGGACGTCACAGATGACGTCTCCTTGGCTCGGGCTGGGAGGAAGAGCCCTCGAGGGTTGATGACGTCACGGATGACGTCACCTTGGTTCGGGCGAGGCGGAAGAGCCCCCGAGGGTTGATGACGTCACAGATGTCGCCACCTTAGCTCGGGCGAGGCGGAAGAGCCCCCGAGGGTTGATGACGTCACGGATGTCGCCACCTTAGCTCGGGTGAGGCGGAAGAGCCCCGAGGGTTGATGACGTCATGGATGACGCCACCTTGGCTCAGGCGAGGCGGAAGAGCCCCCGATGGTGATTTTGTTTTTGTGGAGTCTGGTAAATTGGGTACCCTATTTCTAGGTATCCGACAGTAGCCCCTGAGCCTTCGATGTAGTGAAGGACTACACCGGAGGCTTCCGAGAGTGTTTATGGTGGTTGGTTAGATTTTTGGATTCCGGTGGGTGCGCGCGAGCGCACCCGCCGGGTGTAGCCCCTGAGGCCTTAGGAGGGAGATTTTTCCTTCTAAGGGCTTATTCGGAAGTCTTGCGCAGTGCTTGACCCTTCGCTTCCCTCATGAGGCGGGGGTGGGAGTGGACTGCTCTGTACGTCTGGGCCAGATCTCTGGTCGCATGCCAGCCTTGGCACGGGCTGCACTGTTGGCCTCGGGCTGACGCATCTTGAAATGACGAGTCGGCCCTGCGCCGTGCTGTCTTTTGGCCTGTACGGTCGATTGACTGGCCAAAGACGTGTTTGTCGGATTTTGGGGTCTGACTGCGCCCCCCTGTAGCCGAAAAGTGGGCGTGCCATGTCTTTTCCGTTCGAGGAGCGGTGCTAGGGCACTGCTTGCTCTTTGGTCAAGACTCCAAACGACGCGCCCTGAGCCTACCGTCTGCTTGGCCATTTATAGCCTCGCTACACTCTCTTGAAGTAGGTGCTGTCGCATAGTGCGATGTGGTTGGGAGGTGGTGCTGTAGCTTCATGGGCCGGCTGTCGTGTGAGTGCCCTGGCGGGCTATAAATAGGGGTGGCCGCCTGTGGGAAGATTCACATCCTCACAGTATGGCTTGACCTAGATTCTTCCTCCGAGGTGCCGTCAGAGAGTCCCTTGAACCACCCTGGCGAGCGGCCCTTTGAGAGTAAAACTGGATTTAGAGGAAGTTCTGCGTTGGGGGTGGGTGTATTCCTCTTCGCCTAGTGGCAGGATTCAGAGGAAGCTATGCGAGGTGTGCATAGCTTCATCTTATCCTGACCACCAGGCAGAAGAGGGGTGTCACCACCCCCTGCACGAATCGCTCCCAGAGGGCGGAAGGTGTGGAGTCCATCCTTTCGGTTGGATCTTGCTTTCGGCCTCCGGGGGGCGACGGCGTGCATCCCCTCCCCAGGGGGCAGTCAAGGATGTGTCCACTGGAAAAGTCATTGCAGTTTTTGCATGACTCTAGGAGTTGGCTCACCCTTGACTGCTGGTTGATGGTGACGCTGCCGTCGGCGAGACGGGTGGGCTCGGAGTTGCCGACGTACGGCGGGCTCGGAGCCGTTTGCCGATGGCGTCCTCGGTCGCGGGGCAGCTATGGCAACTTAGCTGCAACGTGCCCAATCGACTCTGGATGAGGGGCGCGTCCTGGGGTTCCCTAAAGACAAGGCGGCTGCTGTTCTCCCATAGCTGCAACACGTCCGGTCTAGGTGGCCCGTGGGTTGTGGCGCCGCCGTCCGAGGCGACCTTGTACCTCACGCAGACGCCTCCCGCGCCCCACGGCTGGGTTGTTTGACTTGGATACATAGGTGCGTCGGGCGGTGGTGAGTTTTTTAGCGCGGGTGCCACTCGGGCACCTTTAGCTTTTGGCCATTTGGCCTAGGATTTCCCTTCAGTCCACCTTGTAAACGTTTTCGTGTTTTTTGGTGTCTGATGATTGGGCTTATCCCCCGCGGCTCTTAGAGAGCGTGTAACCCCTGCAAGGATCAACATTCGTGTATCTGAAATGAAAAGAGATGTTTTGTGTTTACTTGTGCGGACCTCTGATGAGCGAGGTATGATGCGCCTTTTTTCCCTCTCCGTTATCCAGTTGTTTGAACCGGTAGGAGGGGTGCGGCGGCAGCCCCCGAGTCTCTACTCGGCGTAAAGAAATCGTCTCGGGTCTGTGACGTCTTTTTGTGCGTTCCCTGCGCATCTCTCCGCGAGAAGGGGGAATATGAGCCGAACCATGCTATCCTCGAGTCGGACGAACCATGGATGCTCGTCGAGGTAATAACAGGCAAATCTGAGTGGGGTGCTCGGTTCCCATTCGCTAGGGTCCCGACTGGTGGCCCATGTCGTGGTTCACCCCAAATCGGTTTCATCTAGTAGCCGGGTCCGTTCGATGGGTCCTGGGGGCCTGCTGCCTTCCTTCGGTAGGAATACCATGAACCAATCATCCGTGAAGACGGACTCAAATACGAAATCCTGGAATGAGCTTGGCATCCGGTTGTCAGGCTAATGACCGCTAGTGTGTCCATTCCCTATTCGCCCCTCGCTCTGTTGTCCTGAGATGGCCGTTTCGAACCCCGTTGGGTCGACCTTCGTATCTCTGGACCGTAGTGGGCCGTCAGGGCGTCTATAGCCCCTATCCCTTTGGCTTACCTGGGCCCGTAGGCCGTCGCCGTTGGTCGCTCCATATGTGCGTCCCTCCGACCCTTGTGTTTGTTGGCCGAGCTCGGACGGGCCGGAGGTTTCGTTGCGGTGTAGTGGGGACGCATACGGAACAGATCTTGCGCGCGTGGCGTGGTGGGCCCAGGGTGGATCCTGTAATGATGATAGGTACAGGATGTAGGATTCGGAGCGAGAGGAAAGTCGGGCGGTGTCAGTTACCTATCGTCGCGCGCGGCCCCCGACATTCCAGCGTACGGTGGAGTAGACGTAACCGAGCGGCCGCATTTAATGCGACCCGGGTTGTGGGGTCGTGCGGGTGGGGAGCCGTGGAGGCGTCGCTCCGCCTTCCAGCCCCCTATAAATATCTGTACGCCGCGTCACCCCCCGTGAGCCTGCACTGTTCACGCCGAATCCTCCGAAGCTAGGGTTTGTGTCGCAGTGCGTCCGTCTTAGTCACACCTTGCCCCGCGCCGCTTCCCGGGAGAATTTCTGATGGCCAGAGTGTGAACGGAAACGGCGACCAGAGGGGGGGTGAATGGGAGCCAAATAAAAATTCCTTTCAGAAGATCTTGACCCTTGTCCCAAGCACGACCCAAAACAAGAACTAGGCTCACGACCCACAAGTGGGTGGATGTTCTAGGAGATGTCCTAGGAACACAGCGGAGCTAGCTACGAACCCGGAGAAACAAACCGCAAAACAAACGGAGAAAACAGCAACTCAACAAAGGCTCCGGACCAGAGGGGACTGAGCCACCAGACTATAGCAAGTAGTCCAGAGCTCAGGTCCGACAACTTCACACACTGGGACAGGCCGATATAGTGACCACCCTAGCTCCGGACCAGAGGCTCCAGACTAGTCCGACACTCACTTTCGGAAGTCCGGTGCTCACACAGAAAACAACCAGTGAGTGCCTAGGCTCCGGACAACTAGTCCGACGCTCACCGTCAGACTATAGAAAGTAGTCCGGTGCACACACTCACCACCAAGCAAAAGAAACAACAAGCACCCCTACTCCGGACACCTGGTCTGACGCTCACCGTTGGACTAATGAGCCTGGTCCGACGCGTGAGTGACACCCTCAACAGAGTCACCAGAAAATTGCCTATGGTCTGGTGCTCACAGGCTAAGTGGTCCGGTGGGTAGTCCGACGCCCCTTGCTGCTTGACACTTGGAAAGTCAAGACCACCGGACCACTTGCTATGGTCCGGAGCTTAGGGAAAAGTGGTCCGACGCTCACAGACAGAAAACTATTCCCCGCGAAAATGAACTTCTCTCCACCAAATCTTCCCAAAACTCAACCAAATGATCACCAACTGCAACCAAACTTTGTAGGCATGATCCTAGTGCAGTTGGGGACCTATCCCGAAGAAATCATCGCTCAATTTGGAGAGGATAAACTGGAACACTCGGATTTGGGGGAGAAGAGAGGAAAACGAAGAACGCCACAAAGAAAACGCCTGATCTACGCACTCGTGAGGTTTGAGGAGAATTCCTTCGGTGCAAAGAAGCTCCTCACGATTACACACAACTTGGTTCAAACGGATTTGCAGGAGCTACTCCCTACAAAGAGAAATCATCTCGGGAAAAGAGGGAGCAAAAGCAAAACGCGAAGAACACAAGCAAAACGGGGACACAATCAACAAATTGAAGCCACCATGGCTTACAAAGGTTACGGCCTCCGATTCCTCGCAGCAAAATCAAGTTCTTACAAAGGTTGGTGGAAGCAACCTTGGGATCTCATGAACTAGAGAGAGAGAGAGGGGGGCAAGTGATTAGGGTTCAAGAGATAAGATGAGGGATACCCCTTCACCCCCTACTTATCGGGCTTTGGCTATTTCCCAAAGACCCCCTAGATACATTGAGTGAACTACCTAGCCTAAGCATTGCAGTGCAAGCTCCGGAAAATATCTCCTGTATTTTGAATGGACAGCCCCGCTTCCTGCCAGGAGTTGCCGTCGCCTCGACGCAACCTCCAAGATTCCATCATGTGCCATCCCCGCTTCCTCGGAAGCTCCACCTAGGTTTTGAGGCCCAAACCCAGGAAACCCGCCACTGGTAGCTTTGGGCTCAACTACCGACCCTCGAGTTTTGCGGCCCAAACTCGAAAACCGACGTGGATGGTTTTGAGGCCCAAACCACCAAACCACTCAACGCGAGCCACCTTGTTTTCGCCTGGTCGGACTCCGAGTCCCCTGAGCCTCTGCTCGACTCGCGCGTCCACCGTCCTAACTCGGCCGACTCGGTCTACCTCCATGTCTTCTCGCATTCGCCGGTGCCAAGTACTAGCCACCACAGCTAGTCCGCCGGCGCCCATGGTCCCTCAGTCTGAGCCACGCTTCCGCCCTTCACCGCTCTCAGTCCATCGGCACGACAAACCTCTACTCGACCTTCTCCACACCGTTGACCACTGTCACTAGGCATAGCACCTGCACACCACAAGCCGATAGACATGCACAGACATGCTTGCGCGAGGGGTTAGGGTATGCCACTCAAACTGAAACACTCACGTGTTGGACGATCACTCATCATAAAGCTGAACATACATGGGTACTTATCCACCATGTGTTCGCAATCTCCCCCTTGATGAGTGCATTGTCAACACAAGTGCATTTCAGATTTGAGCCACAAGGTAAAGCTCTCCAAATGACCAAAAAGCTAAGAAAGCCAAAACAGGGTCACTTGAGAGAAGCAAAACGAGTCCAAAACTTGGTTCCCAAAGACATGGGCAATGGCTTGACGCAACCAAGCAAAACAATGCTAGCCCTCAAGAAGAGGCACAAAAACGGGCTCAACACCGCTAGCAAGTCCAAAATACCAAACACAATTCTCAATGCTCAGAATGCTAATCGAAACACCAAGGGAACTCCAAAGATACCAATTAAAACAATTACGTCCCCTAGTGCTCAAGAAGCAATCGAAACCTGTCGAAGTCAACAAAGCAAGCTAGACCCTCCAGAAGAGGTAAAGGCTCAACACATCTAGCAAAAGCTCCCCCTGGGCAAAAGCACACTCAAGATACCAAATGAGCTCCTTAGGGCAAAAGAAGCACACAAAACTCCCCCTTAAGCACACAAAACTCCCCCTTGACCAAAGAAGCTCTAAACCAATGAAACCAATGAGATGCACTCTTTCTACCCCATGGAAGTAGATGGATGAAAATGGAATGAAATGCACATCTCTCCCCCTTGTTGACACATGTAGCTCATCAAACATCAACAACTCAAGATCCGGCTACAAATGCCATGAAATGCAAAATGAGTGCAAAAGCTTCATACTTAGAGCTAAGACAATGAATAGATGCTCTAAGTGATGTGATCCTGTGAGAATAGGAAAAGCTCTACATGCCCAACAAAGACTCAAATTGAGCTTAAGATCACTTTAGAAGCTATTTTAGAGAGCATTACATGTGTAAGCAAGGAATGGGTATCACCTCCTAGAGACAACTAAACATGGAAAACAAGATAGGATCTATCTCAAAGCAATCTCATGTATAGCAAGTAAAACTATTGAAAAGGATCAAGATGCCCAAGAGGGGGGTGAATTGGGCTCTTTTAAATTTCTAAGCAATAATTAAAACCTATCAAGAGCCAATTAACCCCCTAGTGCTTTCCCAAGTGTGTCCTAGCTAAACAAGCAAGACAAGGCAATGAAAGCGGTAAAGCCCTATGCAATTCTACTCAAGCAACAAGAATATAAAGAAAAAAGTAATGCTTAAGAGTAAATGCAATAAGTAAGGAGTAGGGGCAAAGGAAATTGACATGACGACGTTTTGCCGAGGTATCGAGGAGTCGACACTCCCCCCTAGTCCTTGTTGGAGCACCCGCGCAAGGGTATCGCTCCCCCTTAGTCCACGCAAGGACTAAGTGATCTCTATGGGCTGATTCTTCGCCACTCCGGCTCGGTGAATCACCCACAACCGATCACAATCGAACTTGGGTCATCCACAGGGAACACCACCGGATGATCACCAAGCAAACCTCTGCGAAACCATCTAGGTGATGTCGATCACCAAGAGTAACAAGCACTAACTCTCACTTGACCAAGGCTAGTCTAGTGATTGAATGGATGCACACATGCTAACTCTAAGCAACTAGTGAGAATCAACACATGGAATTGCAATTCACACTCTCACTAGGGCTCTTGCACTTCTTGCACTCTCATAAGGCAATCTCAGCAATTGGAATGGGCAAGAGAGCTTCCATGGGGCTGATGGGGAAGTATAAATACCCCCAAGCAAGACCCTAGCCGTTAGAGGCAAAATATGCCTCTCTGCGTCACTCCGGACGCTAGCAATAGTGAGGGAACCAGACCATGTCACATGCGTCCGGACCCCCTTCTCTCTCTGTTCTCAGCACTAAACGCCAGGAGGTCCGGACGCTGAACATGGTCCGAACACAGGCAACCGGACAATGTCCGAATCAAAATACCCTTACTGTAACTCTCTGTGAGGAGTCCGGACGCAACCAATGGTCCGGACCCCCCAAACCGGACAACGTCTGGATCAACAGACCCTTACTGGACCTCTCTGTGTAGAGTCTGGACCCTGCACTGTTCACAGCGTCCGGTCGCTCTGGCAAGACAAAACTAACCCTAGGGATCCGGACGCATATCCAATGGTCCAGACCCTGGGTTTCATTAGCGTCCGGATCACTTTTCTTCACCTGATCAGCACACTTCCATCATGAAAGTTGCTCTATTTGGTTCAAGGACTTTTTCTAAAGCTCCCTAGTGCTAGTTTGACAAGTGTGCATCACACCTAAACACATAGCCTCTCCTAGGTCAAGCTACTAGATAGAACCCCTCTTAATAGTATGACCAAAGGAAAAATAAAGGTGCTAAACTACTCTAAGTGTCTCTCAACTCCAATGACACTTAGACCTAGTCTAATCTTCAACCTTGTCGCCAATCCTTTGAAAACCGAAACGATTCCAATAACGAGGCACATATACCATGATAGTCCAAACAACCATCCATTACCATGACCTAACTTTCTTATTGCCTCAGCAAAACACACGTTAGTAATAGTAATCTTGCATTGTCGTTAATCACCGAAACTCTAGGGGCCTAGATGCTTTCAACTATCCCTTAGCAAAGTTCATACAACAAGACAATGACCCAACTGAATGAATTTTCCAAATTTCAGAGTTTTGCAGCCAATTTTCAGTTTTATGCACATTTAAGTTGTATGCGAGTGGTTGTAAGCAAAGTGATGCCACTGCTTACCAACTGAGCGAAGTCAAAGGACTTGACACACCGGTTTTGGTCATACACGACACCGCTCAAGTATCGACCCATATGGGAAGCAGTCTCGAACACACGGTGAAGTGCTCACAATGCAGACCCAACTCGATCTTTCCAATTCACAAAATAGAGAGCAATTTCATTTTAGATATTAATCATGGTTCTCAACGGTAGTGAATGAAACAATGAAGAGCCATAGTTACAAGCTATATACAAGGCAGCCAAGAAGGATCTTCAAAAGCCTACACATGTAGTGCCATTTCAGAGGTGACATGGGGAATTAAATTCAGTTTTAAAGCTTTTCTAACTTAGCTCTTTTTCATATCAAGAGATCAAAGAGAGTCTAAGTTAGGCAACACCATAGACACATAAAGCACCTCAAACAGAGCATAGATTCATTATATAGGCTATAGGTATGAAGCTTAAAATGAACTATGTCACAAATGCAAATGAGATGCACAATGCATTGACACCAACTAACACTAATAAGACACCAAAGAAAAGAAAGAAAATACAAATAAGAACCAAAAAGACTATGATACACAAAGAGCTTCCCTCAACTAAAAAGGGAAGAAAACACCCAACTCGCCCCGAAGGAGAGAAAACACAGCTTGATCCAAAGGTTTTGTGAGAATATCCGCAAGCTGGTTTTGGGTCTCGACATGCCGGAGGTCAATGTCGCCCTTCTCATAATGATCATGCATGAAGTGAAAGCGGACCTCAATGTGCTCGGTCTTATAGTGAAGCACAGGATTTTTGGCCACACTAATTGCACTCGTGCTATCGCAAAGCAGAGGCACCTTAGTAAGCACAAGACCAAAATCTTTCAAAGTGGCAATCATCCAAATCAACTGCGAGCAACAACTAGCCGCGGCAACGTACTCAGCTTCGCACGTCGACTGTGCCATGCTAGACTATTTGCGAGAAGACCAAGGAACCAAAGAAACTGGCAAGTCCCAGAAGTGGACTTCCGATCAAGTCTGCAACCGGCAAAGTCGGCGTCAGAATAACCGCACAGAACAAGAGAGGAAGAGGTGGAGAACCAAAGACCAAATTTGGGAGCGAAGCGCAAGTACCTCATGATGCGTTTCACCGCCTGCTTGTGCGAAGTCCGTGGGGACGCCTGAAAGCGTGCACACAAGCAGACGATGCAGTGAATGTCCGGTCGAGTCGCTGTCAAGTACAGAAGCGACCCGATCATGCTTCGGTACTCCGTCTAGTCCACCACCTCTCGTTCCTCGTCCACATCCAAGGCAGTTGTAGTCGACATGGGTGTTGAAAGAGGCTTTGCCTCACCCATGTCAAACTTCTTCAAGATATCCTTCGTGTACTTGTCTTGGTGCAAGAATGTCCCTTCCCGGGTTTGCTTGATTTGCAACCCGAGAAAGAAAGTCAACTCTCCCATCATGCTCATCTCAAATTCCCTGCTCATAAGATCTGCAAACTTGGCAACAAGAGCATGAGAAGAACCACCAAAGATGATATCATCCACGTATATTTGGATAAGGAGAGTGTCTTTGCCTTGCTTGAGGAGAAACAACGTCTTATCTACCGATCCCATTTTAAAGCCCTTAGCAAGAAAAAAGGTTTTTAGCCTATCATACCATGCTCTAGGTGCATGTTTCAAACCATACAAAGCTTTATGAAGTTTAAAAACATGGTTTGGAAACTTGGGATTTTCAAAACCGGGAGGTTGTTTAACATAAGAGGGGAAATTCAATAGTGATTGTGGTTTGTCAAGTGCCACTAGGTGTTATCTATAGTGCATGTGCATTTAGGACCTAGTGATATACACCATGCTAATTGTCAAGTAAAACATGCCAAGAAGTGTTCACTAAAGAGGTATCTTAGTGCTTGGCAACTTAGAGCAAAGGTGGAAGAATCAGAGAAGAGAAAAGGGCGTCGGACGTTGCAGCTGAGGGCGTCGAACGCTGTCCGACGCGTCGGACGATGGCGTCAGACGCTGAGGACTTTGACTCAGTGCATCCGTCGGCCTCAGATAAGCAGCAGAAGAATTCCAGAAGGTGTCGGACGCTGAGGTGCAACGTCCGTCGCAAAACGAGTGGAGCGCCCGTCGGGCTTCCAGTGGGCTCTGCAAGCGAGTGAAGCGAAGACTTGCGTCGGACGCTGGAATCAGTGCGTCGGACGCTGGCATGGAGCGTCCGTCACCCACACAGCAGCCCAACGGCTAGTTCTAACAGTGTGTCGGACGTTGGCGACGGAGCGTCCGTCGCCAACTTAATAGGGCAACGGTTTGAAGACTTTGAGGGAGTCTATAAATATTTGGTGGCTAGCTCTAGGGTTTCGCTCTCTCGCACATTTGAACATCTTGAGACTCCTTTGAGCTGAGCAAACTCTCTCCCACTCATCTCCATGCTTGGTTAGTGAATTTCCAAAAGAGATTCAGTGATCCAAGTGCATTTCGCATATAGCTTGCATCTAGTGGCACTTGGGAGACGTTCTCGCTGCGTATTTCTTATTACTCTTGGTGATTGCCATCACCTAGACGGTTTGGAGCAGCCGAGGTAGATCAAGAAGCTTGGTGATTGTGCTTCGTCGACTACAAGGTGATTGTGAGGGGTTCTTGTGCCTTCCCCGTGGGAGATCGCAATTGGCAACTCTAGTGGATTGCTCGTGGCGTTTCAATGGCCTCATCTTGTGTTGGTTGTGCGGCACCCGGTGACGGGTTTGGCGTGTGAGGCCAATTAGCGCGTGAACCTCCAAGTGAGTGTCTTGCCACAATGGAGACTAGCTAGTTGGCAAACTAGTGAACCTCGGAAGAAAATCAAGTGTCAACCTTGTTGTCTCTATTGTGATTGATTGGTTTTCTTGGTGATCACTTGATTGGTTCATCCACTCCTCTCCACGGCGGTATAATCACCTTTCCCATCTTTGAATTACCTTACTCATACTTGTCTTAGTATATTAGGTTGTGCCTAGAGGGCTACTAGAATTGAGTAGGCATTGTGTGATTCTAGACTTATTAGGATAGAAATTGTGGTTAGGTGGCTTTGCATCCCCTAGTAGGCTAGTGCAAGTCAAGCTTCGCCTCATTAGTATCTAACTTGTTGTTGAGTTTGTTTTTAGTTTTAAAATTAGGCTATTCACCCCCCCTTCTAGCCATCACTTAGGACCTTTCAAGTGGTATCAGAGAGAGTACACCGTTGATTTGAGGCTTAACAACCTACAGTGTGAAAGATGACTCATATCAACAACATGAAGAAACCACCCAAGTTTGATGGCTCAAACTATGGCTATTGGAAAGTGAAGATGACCGCTCATATCAAGTCAATTAGCCGAAAAGTTTGGCTTGTGGTGGACAAGAAGTTTGAGGTAGTAAATGAGGCGGCTCCCACTCCTCAAGAGGAAGAAAAGTTGCAACACAATGATATTGCTCTAAGTGCTATTCATGAGGCACTTGATGAAAAAGTGTTTGAGCAAATCAAGAATCTTGAGAGTGCTCATGAGGCTTGGAAGAAGCTAGAAGAATCATTTGAAGGCACCCAATCCGTCAAGAGTGCAAAGGCATACATCCTCAAAGAAAAGTTTGCAAGCTTCAAGATGGAGGATGATGAGAATGTGCCGGAGATGTTCCATAGGCTACAAGTACTAGTCAATGATCTCACGGCCCTTGGAGAGAAGGTCGAGGACAAGGACTTCTCTCACAAGTTCTTGATAAGTCTCCCATCTTGGTTTGAGACTCTTGTGACCTTGATTGTGAGAGGTGGATTGGACACCGTGACTCCTAACCAAGTCTTGGGAGATGTGATGACACAAGATGCTTACCGGGACAACAAAGAAAAAGATGTCAGGAAAGAAGAAAAGAAAGATGAGAAGAAGAAGAGCATAGCTTTCAAAGCTACTTCATCATACAAGAGCAAGGGCAAAGCCAAGGATGAAGAATCTAGTGAAGATGAAGGCTCAAGTGCTAGTGAGGTTGATGAAGAAGAAATGACTCTCTTTGTGAGAAAGTTTGGAAGATTCATGAAGAAGAAGGGATATCATGCAAGAAGGAAGAGACCATCTTCCAAGAACTTTGATGAGCCAAGGAAGTGCTTCAAGTGTGGAAGCTTTGATCATCTCATTGCTCATTGTCCATACAATAGTGACAAGGATGATGATGGTCACAAGAAGAGAGACAAGAAAGAGAAGAAGCCCACTTTTGACAACAAGAAGAAGAAGGGGTATTCTCACATAGTGACATGGGATAGTGACTCTTCATGTGATGATGATGATCAAGAGAAGAAGATCACTACCAAGAAGAAGGCTTTGGCAAGCATTGCAATGAGGGACAAGATCTCTCTATTTGACACTCCGTCATCATGCTTCATGGCTAAGTCCACTAAGGTACTTTCTCATGATGAGAGTGATAGTGAGAGCAATAGTGATAGTGAGGAGCCCTCAAAGGAGGACCTCATGGACATGCTTGAGCAAGCTAAGGATTACATTGACAAGAAAAGGAGTGCAAGGAATTGCGCAAGGACAATGTGACTCTTGAGCAAAACCTTGATGAGGCCGTAGCATCTCATGAGAGACTAATGGAAGTCCATGAGAAGCTAGGGAAGTCTCACTCTAAGCTTGAAAGAGCTCATTCCTCCCTCCTTGACCAAAGTAAGAAGGAGATTGCTCAAACATGTGACATGGGAGTTACTTGTGATATTCTTGATGAATATTTTTATACTCCTATCATTGTTGCTCCCACTAACCCCTCTTGTAGCACTACCACTTCTACTTCATCTACTAGTGATGGTTTCACTTGTGATGCCTCACTAATGGTTGAAAATGAAACCCTCAAGAAGGAGGTTACAAAGCTCAATCACTCCTTAGCTAAGGCTTATGGAGGTGAGGACCGCTTGCTTATGTGCTTGCGTAGCCAAAGAGGATCTCTCTACAAAGAGGGATTGGGCTATACCCCCAAGAAAGGCAAGGCCTCTTTTGTTTCTCATAAAACTCGTTTTGTGAAGAACACCGGTAGCTATTGCAAGAGTTGCAAGCAAGTTGGTCACAATGAGCAAGCATGCAAGAACAAGAAGGCCAAGCAAGACATATCCTCTATTAGAGTTGATTCATTGTACATTCTTTCCAAGGGTACTAATGGTGTTCATGCCAAGTTTGTTGGTACACCATGGATGGCTTCCAAGAAGTCCATTTGGGTACCAAAGTCCTTGGTAACTAACCTTGGAGGACCCAAGCAAGTTTGAGTACCTAAAAAGAATTGATTTCTCTTTTAGGTCAATTACAAAGCCGGAGGGAGGCATTGGGTGCTTGATAGTGGGTGCACTCAACACATGACCAGAGATGGAAGAATGTTCAACTCAATCAACCAATATAGTGACCATGGATTTGATAGTATCACATTTGGTGATAATGGAAAGGGCAAGGTGAAAGGGCTTGGAAAGATTGCTATCTCAAATGATCTTAGCATTAGCAATGTGCTTCTAGTTGAAAGGCTTGAGTTCAACTTATTGTCGATGGCTCAACTATGTGATCTCGGATTCAAGTGCATATTTGGAGTGGAGGATGTGGAAATCATAAGTGTGGATGGCTCTAATATGATCTTCAAGGGTTTTAGGTATGAGAACCTATATCTTGTGGATTTCAATTCTAGTGAGACTCAACTCTCAACATGTCTCATCACCAAATCAAGCATGGGTTGGCTATGGCATAGAAGACTTGGTCATGTTGGCATGAAGCAATTGAACAAGTTAGTCAAGCATGATCTAGCGAGAGGCTTGAAGGATGTCTCATTTGAAAAGGACAAGCTATGTAGTGCATGTCAAGCCGGAAAGCAAGTTGGCAACACTCATCCAAAGAAGAGCATCATGAGTACAAGCAAAGCTTTTGAGTTATTGCACATGGATCTCTTTGGGCCAACTACATATGCAAGCATTGGTGGAAACAAGTATGGATTTGTGATAGTTGATGACTTCACAAGATACACATGGGTATTCTTCTTGAGTGACAAGAGTGACACATTTGATATCTTCAAGTCATTTGTCAAGAGGTGCCAAAATGAATTTGAAACAACTATCAAGAGAGTTAGAAGTGACAATGGGAGTGAGTTCAAGAACACAAGAGTTGATGAACTTTGTGATGACTTTGGAATCAACCATCAATTCTCTCCAAAGTACACTCCACAATAAAATGGGATAGTTGAAAGAAAGAATAGAACCTTGATTGACATGGCAAGATCAATGTTGAGTGAATACAATGTGAGTCATTCCTTTTGGGCCGAAGCTATCAACATGCCTTGCTACTCTAGCAACTGTCTCTATTGTCATGGGATGCTTGAGAAGACTCCATATGAGCTATTGAATGGAAGAAAGCCAAACATTGCTTACTTTCGGGTATTTGGGTGCAAATGCTATATATTGAAGAAAGGCACAAGGCTAAGCAAGTTTGAAAAGAAATGTGATGAAGGATTTATACTTGGTTACTCTACATCTAGCAAGGCTTATAGAGTTTGGAACTTGTCGAGTGGAATTCTTGAGGAAGTGAATGATGTGGAATTTGATGAAACACAAGGCTCTCAAGATGAACAAAAAAACTTGGATGATGTGAGAGGTGACAAATTGGTCAATGCAATGAAAGATATGGATATTGGTGACATAAGACCAAGACAAGTGCAAGATGAAGATGAAGATCAAGTGACCATTCCCTTACAAGAAGAAGCTAGTGGCTCTCCAACTCAAGATCAAGCAAATGCTAGTGAACCTCAAGTTCAAGATCAACAAGAGGCTAGTCCATCATCATCTCAACCGAATGCTCAAGATTCCCACATGCAAGTGCTCCAACCTACCAATATTGCAAGAGACCATCCTCTAGATCAAGTTATTGGAGGCATTCAAAGTGGTGTTCAAACAAGATCAAGATTGGATTCATTTTGTGAGTATTACTCTTTTGTCTCATCATTTGAGCCAACCAAGGTTGATGAAGCTTTGAAGGATGTGAATTGGATAAATGCTATGCATGAAGAACTTAACAACTTCACAAGAAATCAAGTTTGGGAACTAGTGGATAGACCAAGAAATCACAATGTCATTGGAACCAAATGGGTATTCAAGAACAAGCAAGATCAAGATGGAATAGTGGTGAGAAACAAAGCAAGACTAGTTGCACAAGGGTACACTCAAGTAGAGGGTCTTGACTTTGGAGAAACATATGCTCCGGTGGCAAGATTAGAGGCAATAAGGATTCTATTAGCCTATGCTTGTGCACACAATATCAAGCTATACCAAATGGATGTCAAGAGTGCATTCTTGAATGGGTATATCAATGAGGAGGTATATGTTGAGCAACCACCCGGATTTGAAGATACTAAGAAGCCCGACCATGTATTCAAGCTCAAGAAGGCTCTCTATGGATTGAAGCAAGCACCTAGAGCATGGTATGAGAGGTTGAAAAGCTTTCTCCTCTCTAAGGGATTCAAGATTGGATTGGTTGACACCACCCTATTCACAAAGAAGATTGGAAGTGATTTGTTTGTCTTGCAAATCTATGTGGATGATATTATCTTTGGATCTACAAATCAAGAATTTTGTGAAGAGTTTGGTGAAATGATGTCAAATGAATTTGAGATGTCCATGATTGGTGAATTTAGTTACTTCCTTGGACTTCAAATCAAGCAAATGAAGAATGGCACATTTGTTAGTCAAGGCAAGTACATCAAGGACATGATGAAGAAGTTTGGGTTAGAAGAGGCTAAAGTCATTAGTACTCCCATGGGGACTAATGGACACTTGGATAATGATACAAGTGGCATGATGGTGGATCAAACACTCTATCGGTCAATGATTGGAAGTTTACTCTTTGTGACCGCATCAAGACCGGATGTCATGTTTAGTGTATGCATGTGTGCAAGATTTCAAGCATCTCCTAGAGAGAGTAATGTGAAGCCACAAAGAGAATATTGAGATATCTAAAGCATACACAAGATGTTGGATTATGGTTTCCCAGGGGGTCAAGATTTGAACTAGTTGGATATGCGGACTCCGATTATGCGGGATGCAAGGTTGATAGGAAGAGCACTAGTGGAACATGTCAACTATTGGGAAGATCATTAGTCTCATGGTCATCCAAGAAGCGTAATAGTGTGACACTCTCTACTGCCGAAGCCGAATATATAAGTGCGGGGAGTTGTTGTGCAGAACTATTATGGATGAAGGCCACCTTGAATGATTATGGAATCAAGTTCAAGAAGGTTCCCTTGCTATGTGACAATGAAAGTGTGGTGAAGCTTACAAGCAATCCCATCCAACACTCTAGAACCAAGCACATAGATGTGAGACACCATTTCATAAGAGATCATCAACAAAAGGGTGACATTTTCATTGACAATGTGGGCACCGATGATCAATTAGCTGACATTTTCACCAAGCCACTTGATGAGAAGGGGTTTTGCAAGTTAAGGAATGAGTTGAATATCTTGGATTTCTCCAACATGAGTTGATGCACCCCACTTATGACATGCCTCTACTCCAAAATAGCAAGGTACAATTGATTGACATATGCATTCATCCTTTGCTAGACTTGTGTAGAGCATATAGGCATCTTCTCTCATTAAATTAGGCTCCTTCATGAAAATCAAATGATTTCTATGGACATATGGTACCACTATAGCTTCTATGAGTTCTTTGATCTAGTGGTGGCATATGACATGTTGATAAGCTTGCAACCTCATATGATTAATCTAGAATGCTTATTCTTGTGCTTAACCAACATGGTCAAGATAACCATTGCAAGATGTGTGAAGAAGCTTGTCCATGAAATAAACCGTGTTAAGTATATGGGACAAGTAATCTAGATTGAACTATAAAAGATTATTCACCCCACTCTCTTTCTAAATTGACTTGATAAATAAATCCTCCTAAGTATCCTCAAGTGATACATGTCACTACAAGGTTTCCTTTGTGGTAATGTATGACAAAGGGGGAGAAATATGATAAAATGACATAATAGTGCCTTGGTAAAGGGGGAGAAAATAGAAATAGGTGGAGAAATAAGGATTTTGAAGAATTGAAAAATTAAAAATTGAGCACACAAGTAGGGGGAGCAATCCTATGAACAAATTATTGCATTTGGATGTGCATTCACACATATGCTTGCTTGCATTGTACTTTAATTCAATATGACTTGCTTGTGTGGTAAATGCCTAGTATAATATTGATTGATGAATTGATCACTAGCATGTATAGGTGTTAGCTAGAACCATAGATACATTCATGTCTTTCAATTGGTATCAAGCTAACCATGTTGCTAAGGAAGGTATAATTGGCGCACTTCGATTGGTATCATGCTTCAAAGGTCCATTTCTTATACCTTAGCATCATGTCATAGTTTGCAAGTAGTTTACCCCTCCCAAAAGATCTATCTAAGCATATGCGCAAAGCTTTGACTCATAATCATAAGAAGTGCACATATGTAGGGGGAGTAAAACACTTTCAAACCTTGTGAGAATTCAAAATCATTTTTCCTATCATTTATATCAGGTTGTCATCAATTACCAAAAAGGGGGAGATTGAGAGATCTCGAGTGTTTTGGATAATTGATGAAACCTAAGGTACTAACCTAGCTCTAAGTGTTTGAGTAGGTCTACTACACTCATTGAAGATGATGACAAGTGATGGAGCAAGCAAAGGTGGTGGAGACCTAAAAGCTCACACTTGGAGAAGAAGAGAAGTGAAAAATCCTAAGCAATTCAAGGCAAAGGTATATGCTAGGGCTTTTCTTTTGGTGGTCAAGACACCAAGTGGGTGTGATCACTTTTAGGATAGACAACCGTACTATTAAGAGGGAAATTCAATAGTGATTGCGGTTTGTCAAGTGCCACTAGGTGTTATCTATAGTGCATGTGCATTTAGGACCTAGTGACATACACCATGCTAATTGTCAAGTAAAACATGCCAAGAAGTGTTCACTAAAGAGGTATCTTAGTCCTTGGCAACTTAGAGCAAAGGTGGAAGAATCAGAGAAGAGAAAAGGGCGTCGAACGCTGCAGCTGAGGGCGTCGGACACTGTTCGACGCGTCGGACGATGGCGTTGGACGCTGAGGACTTTGACTCAGTGCGTCCGTCGGCCTCAGATAAGCAGCAGAAGAATTCTAGAAGGCGTCGGACGCTGAGGTGCAACGTCCGTCGCAAAACGAGTGGAGCGTCCGTCGGGCTTCTAGTGGGCTCTGCAAGCGAGTGAAGCGAAGACTTGCGTCGGACGCTGGAATCAGTGCGTCGGACGCTGGCACGGAGCATCCGTCGCCCACACAGCAGCCCAACGGCTAGTTCTGACAGTGCGTCGGACGTTGGCGACGGAGCGTCCGTCGCCCCCGTTTCGAGCGTCCGTCGCCAACTTAACAGGGCAATGGTTTGAAGGCTTTGAGGGAGTCTATAAATATTTGGTGGCCGACTCTAGGGTTTTGCTCTCTCGCACATTTGAACATCTTGAGACTCCGTTGAGCTGAGCAAACTCTCTGCCACTCATCTCCATGCTTGGTTAGTGAATTTCCAAAAGAGATTCAGTGATCCAAGTGCATTTCGCATATAGCTTGCATCTAGTGGCACTTGGGAGACGTTCTCGCTGCGGATTTCTTGTTACTCTTGGTGATTGCCATCACCTAGACAGTTTGGAGCAGCGGAGGTAGATCGAGAAGCTTGGTGATTGTGCTTCGTCGACTACAAGGTGATTGTGAGGGGTTCTTGTGCCTTCCCCGCCGGAGATCATAATTGGCAACTCTAGTGGATTGCTCGTGGCGTTTCAATGGCCTCATCTTGTGTTGGTTGTGCGGCACCCGGTGACGGGTTTGGGGTGTGAGGCCAATTAGCGCGTGAACCTCCAAGTGAGTGTCTTGCCACAATGGAGACTAGCTAGTTGGCAAACTAGTGAACCTCGGAAGAAAATCAAGTGTCAACCTTGTTGTCTCTATTGTGATTGATTGGTTTTCTTGGTGATCACTTGATTGGTTCATCCACTCCTCTCCACGGCGGTATAATCACCTTTCCCATCTTTGCATTACCTTACTCATACTTGTCTTAGTATATTAGGTTGTGCCTAGAGGGCTACTAGAATTGAGTAGGCAATTTGTGATTCTAGACTTATTAGGATAGAAATTGTGGTTAGGTGGCTTTGCATCCCCTAGTAGGCTAGTGCAAGTCAAGCTTCGCCTCATTAGTATCTAACTTGTTGTTGAGTTTGTTTTTAGTTTTCAAATTAGGCTATTCACCCCCCCTCTAGCCATCACTTAGGACCTTTCAGTGGTCTCCCAAATCGCAGCTCATAAGAGGTCTTCTTCTTGAAAGCTCGGAGAAAAATACGATTGGAAACATAGCAAGCAGAACTGAGTGCTTTGGCCCAATACCGCCTAGGAGTCCTATGCTCCTCAAGCATCGTCCTGGCCATCTTAACAAGGGTCGGATTCTTGCGCTCAACAACACCGTTCTGCTGGGGAGTGTGAGGTGAGGAAAACTGGTGATCGAGACCCAAAGAAGAACAAAGAGTTGCAAAGTGAGCATTCTTGAATTTGTTGTCATTGTCACTGTGGATAGCTCTCATGGCATTCTTAGGTAGATCATTTTGCAATCTCAAAATCAGATCTCGAACAAGTGAAAAAGCCTCATCCTTACTCTCCAAAAAGAACACCCAAGAATATCTCGAGTAGTCATCAACGACAACAACCACATACCACTTCCCTCCTTCCGGCTGATCCGAGCTAGACCAACTATGTCCATGTGTAAGAGCTCGCCGGGTCGAGTGGTCATGACCTCAGTCACAAGAGGATGGGAAGCAGCGACCATCTTGCCATGCCTGCAAGGATGGAAAACCAAATCCTTCTCGAACTTCAGCTTTGGCAATCCTTGGATAAGGTCCATTGAGCTAAGCCTTGCAAGCAAGTCAAAACTCAAATGTCCCAATCTCCTATGCCACTTCCAAAGCTCAGAGGAAGAACCGACAAGAAGACAACGAGAAGGTCCGGAAGAGATAGAAAAATCTGCACGAAAAACCTTCCCGAAGGGCAAAATCCGGCAAACAAGATCACTCAGAGAGTCCAAAATCCGAGAGAGGTTTGGCTTAAATCTCACCTCAAAACTATCTTCAAGGAGTTGCAAAACCGATAGAAGGTTAAAATGCAAATTCGCAACCAAAGCAACATCCTTGAGGACAAAAGACGAATTGACTCGGATCGACCCTCGGGAGACAACCTTACCTTTACTCTTGTCCCGAATGTAATGTACTCAGTGTGGCGCACGGGGTCGAGGCTGGAGAACCACTTGACACTTCCGGTCATGTGGCATGAGCATCCGAAATCCACAAGCCAAGTCTTCTCCAGTCCTCCTTCCTACATCAATAAAAAGACATAGGGTGAGCAAACAGACCAACACTGGGGGTTAGTAAACTATGAAGGATACCAGTGTTGTCCCACTTGCCCAAAGAATAGGTTAGGAGAAAAACCAAACATCTCCTACCCCATGGAGGGATAGCGATCACCATGATAGGGAAAACGTGGTCCGCTAAAGAAGGGTGGAGTGAAGCCACCGCCATGAGTCCCGTAGTCGTATGGGTCACGATCGGTACCACGTCGGGCACGACGACCACGTGGTCTCGCCTCCTGAGGCCTAGCACCTTGAGGCATTGTACCTCTAGGCCTAGAAGTGCGCCTCTGAACTTCCAGTTCACGCACCCCAACTCGTGGGTGGTACATGTCCCGGTTGTTCAACTCAAACTGCCTCCGATCATCTCTCTTCCTCCTATAGCAAAACTCAGCCAAATGCCCATCCCATTCACAATACTCACAATGGTACCTCACCACACTCTTGGTAGGCACTCTCTTGTTGGGTTGGGTGGCTCTAGATTTCTTAGGAAGGGGATCACTAGAGATGTCTGGCAGTGTGTCAAGTGGGTTGCGAAGATGGTTTGGTTTTGCAATCCATACTTGCTTCTGTGGAGTGGTTTTGGGTGGCTCTTCAAACACACCATCTCTCACAGGAAACTCAGAGGGGTTGGTGGGCTTAGGTGGAGTGATCTTGGTAAGCTTGGGAGTTGTGGTGGGTTTCTCATTCTCACTCAAACCACTACACTCACCGATCTTAACGAACATGCTATCGTCCTTCCCACCTATAGAAAAGCCTACTCCCGTGCTGCCAGCCCTTTTGCATTGGCTAAGCATCATCCCCAACTGCGGCTCTCGGCAAGATACCCAACTCAAGATGGACTGAAGGTATGTGTTTTCTTCCTCGGTACACATCTTGTCGTGTCTGCACGACGCGATCTCAAGCTCCAAAGCCTCAAAGCGATTCAACTCTCTAGTGCTATCTCAGCTGACCTTCTCAAACACAGCGATCTTAGCATCCTTCTGTGCGAGCTCAGAACGCATGCCTAAGCAAGACTTGCACGTACCAAGTAAGCTAGGCCTAGCCTTCAGCTCACTGACCTCCTCAAGTAGAGTACGACATGTACTTATGCTTGCTTTACTTTTCAATACTTTGGATAAAAATCCTGTATGGGTAACAGAAGATGGATCTAGTGAATTTTCTGAGAAGTGCTAGGCGTATGCAACCCCCAGTCAACTATCCCTGTGAAGTTGAAGTTGAAGTCTGAAGAGAAGATTAGTAATCATTCCGCTATACACTGATGTAAGTGTTAATATAAATATGTTTCTGCTATATAATATTGTTTCTGATATTTTCCTATTCTGTTGTTGTATGTGTGAACTTCCTGGGCACACATATGATGATCCTGGTTTTGTTCTTGAAACCGGGTGTGACAGTACACTTCACCAGGGAAAGACCTTTCAAACGTTTTTTCTTCTTCAGCACGTCACATTCTTCCAACAAGCAGCCGCAACATCCGGCAAGGCGACCAGCTCGCATGCCAAGTTACGACGTTCTCGACCAGATCGACCTGGTCGGGAGACCTCTCTGAGCAGCACCTCGACCAGCCATATTGGTCGGGACTCTACGACGACCACCCCGCATGACGGCGACCAGCTGGACGCCTCTCACGATGACGCCGCGGACTCGCCAGAAGAATATAACGTGCTCGGGGACTTGTTGGGGATATAACCTCGGCATATCCCTAGGGACCTTATTGGGCCTACCGACCAGGAGACAGCCCAGCCCACGAGGCCTTGCGGCACGCGACCAGCCCATCGTGTTCGCTAAGGACTCCTAAGAAGACTTGCTCACCAAGGAAGATCCTAGTAGATAGACTCGGATCCCTCGCCATAGGGAACCGATCGTAATCTGTTAGGATATGGAAATTGTAAGCCTGCTCCCTGGCTATATAAGGTGAGCAAGGACCCCCCTCAAAAACCCCAGATAACCTCTCTCAGATCATCTACAGATCTTGTAACCTGATATACGATATCAATCTAGCCACCAGAACACATGACGTAGGGTATTACGGCGGTTTGCCGTCCCGAACCTGTCTAAATCGCTGTGTCTACGCTCTCTGTGTTACGCTTGATCGCCATCGCCACACCTCCGCCTAACAATCTACTACCCTGGGGTACCCCCTAGGTAGACTGCGATGCATATTTCATCGACACTATGCCCTGTGTTTCCACCGCTTTTGAGCTTGCAGGTCATGATGAGGTGAACACCAGCATCTTTGTGGAGGAGGAGCAGGACGATGCCGATTGGGGTGATATCGAGCCGACTCCACCGGCTACCCCCGTCGACCCTGCGACTTCTACTTCGGCTCACGGCCCCGACCCGACTACTTCCTCTACATGGGGGTTGTTCGAGCAGCTTCCTCAGTCCGTGCCCGTTGCACCTGAGGGAGCTCCAGCTGCTGTCGAGGGGGAGGCCACTTCGTCCAGGTAGGCTCCCCGCCATATCCAGCGGCAACACCCACCGGAGAACATCATCGGCGACATCGACCGTCGAGTCACGCGGTCCAGGTCCTATCTCTCCCACTTTTCTCATTCGACTTTTGTCGCTTCTTTTGAGCCCTGAGATGTTGGACACGCTTTGATGGATCTGGATTGGGTTAATGCCATGCATGAGGAGTTAGAAAACTTTGAGCGAAACCGCATTTGGGTCTTAGTTCCTCCACCACCTAGTTGCCACCCCATAGGTACCAAATGGGTTTTCAAAAACAAACAAAGTGAAGATGGGGTGGTAGTGCGCAACAAGGCTAGGTTGGTAGCTCAAGGCTTTTGTCAAAAGGAGGGAATAGACTATGAGGAAACCTTTGCTCCCATAGCTCATTTAGAAGCAATTAGAATCCTTCTAGCTTTTGTGGCTTCTAAGGGTTTCAAACTTTTTCAAATGGACGTTAAAAGTGCTTTCTTAAACGGCTACATAGAGGAGGAAGTGTATGTTGGACAACCTCCTAGTTTCGAAAATCCCAAGTTTCCAAACCATGTTTTTAAACTTCACAAAGCTTTGTATGGTTTGAAACAAGCCCCTAGAGCATGGTATGATAGATTGCGAACCTTCTTTCTTGCTAAGGGTTTTAAAATGGGATCGGTAGATAAGACGTTGTTTCTCCTCAAGCAAGGCAAAGCCACTCTCCTAGTCCAAATATACGTGGATGATATCATCTTTGGTGGTTCTTCTCATGCTCTTGTTGCCAAGTTTGCAGATGTTATGAGCAGGGAATTTGAGATGAGCATGATGGGAGAGTTGACCTTCTTTCTCGGGTTGCAAATCAAGCAAACCTGGGAAGGGATGTTTGTGCACCAAGGCAAGTACACGAAGGACATTTTGAAGAAGTTTGACATGGGTGAGGCAAAGCCTCTTTCGATGCCCATGTCGACTACGACTACCTTGGATGCGGACGAGGAAGGAGAAGCGGTGGACCATACGGAGTATCGAAGCACGATCGGGTCGCTTCTGTACTTGACAGCGACTCGACCGGACATTCAGTTCGCTGTTTGCTTGTGTGCACGCTTTCAGGCATCCCCACGCATTATGAGGTACTTGCGCTTCACTCCCGAATTTGGTCTTTGGTTTTCCACCTCTTCCTCTCTTGTGCTTTGCGTTTATTCTGATGCCGACTTTGTCGGTTGTCGTCTTGATCGGAAGTCCACTTCTGGGACTTGCTAGTTTCTTTGGTCTTCTCTTGTGTCTTGGTCTTCTCGCAAACAGTCTAGCGTGGCACAGTCAACGTGCGAAGCTGAGTACGTTGTCGCGGCTAGCTGTTGCTCACAGTTGATTTGGATAATTGCCACTTTGAAAGATTTTGGTCTTGTGCTTACTAAGGTGCCTCTGCTTTGCGATAGCACAAGTGCAATTAGTGTGGCCAAAAATCCCGTGCTTCACTCTAAGACCAAGCACATTGATGTTCGTTTTCACTTCTTGCGAGATCATTATGAGAAGGGCGACATTGACCTCCGGCATGTCAAGACCCACAACCAGCTTGCGGATATTCTCACAAAACCTTTGGATCAAGCTGCGTTTTCTCACCTTCGGGGTGAGTTGGGTGTGTGTTTCCCTTTTTAGTTGAGGGAAACCATTTGTGTATCATAGTTCTTTTCAGTTCTTATTTGTCTTTTCTTTCTTTTCTTTGGTGTCTTTTTAGTGTTAATTAGTGTCATTGCATCTTGCATCTCATTTGCACTTGTGACATAGTTCATTTTTAGCTTCATACCTATAGCCGATGTAATGAATCTATACTCTGTTTGAGGTGCTCTATGTGTCTATGGTGTTGCCTAACTTAGACTCTCCTTGATCTCATGATATGCAATAGAGCTAAGTTAGAAAAGCTTTAAAACTGAATTTAAATCCCCATGTCACCTCTGAAATGGCACTAGCATGTGTAGGCTTTTGAAGATCCTTCTTGGCTGCCTTGTATATAGCTTGTAACTATGGCTCTTCATTGCTTCATTCACGTCCATTGAGCACCATGCTTCAAATTGATCTAAAATGAAACTGCTCTCTGTTTTGTGAATTGGAAAGATCGAGTTGGGTCTGCATTGTGAGCACTTCACCGTGTGTTCGAGACTGCTTCTCATATGGGTGGAACTTGAGCGGTGTCGTGTATGACCGAAACAGGTGTGTCAAGTCCTTTGACTTCACCCGGTTGGTAAGTGGCATCACCTTGCTTACAACCACTCGCATACAACTTGTAATGTGCCTAAAACTGAAATATGGCTGCAAAACTCTGAAATTTGAAAAATTCATTCAGTTGGGTCATTGGCTTGTTGTATGAACTTTGCTAGGGATAGCTTTACTTGCTATACATGAGATTGCTTTGAGATAGATCCTATCTTGTTTGCCATGTCTAGTTGTCTCTAGGAGGTGATACCCATTCCCTGCTCTCACATGTAATGCTCTCTAAAATAGCTTCTAAAGTGATCTTAAGCTCAACTTGAGTCTTTATTGGGCACGTAGAGCTTTTCCTATTCTCACAGGATCACATCACTTAGAGCATATATTCATTGTATTAGCTCTATGTATGAAGCTTTTGCACTCATTTTGCATTTCATGGCATTTGTGGCCGGATCTTGAGGTTTGAGCTTTGATGAGCTGCATGTGTCACCAAGGGGGAGAAAATGTGGTTTGTGAGCTTTGTTCCTCAATTGGTATCTCTTTCCGTTGGCTCTTTTCACCCTTTCTTGGTATCTTGAGTGTGCATGTTCCCAGGGGGAGCTTCTGCTAGATGTGCTGAGCCCTTGCCTCTTCTGGAGGGTCTAGCTTGCTTTGTTGGGTTCGACAGGTTTCGATGGCTTCTTGAGCATTGAGGTGTTTTAATTGGTATCTTTAGAGCTCCCTTAGTGTTTCAATTTGTGTTCTGAGCTTTGAGAGTGGTGATTGGTTTTCTAGACTTGCTAGCGGTGTTGAGCCTGTTTCTGCCTCTTCTTGAGGGCTAGCTTTGTTTTGCTTGGTTGCGTCGAGCCGTTGCCCATGTCTTTGGGAACCAAGTTTTGGACTCATTTTGCTTCTCTCAAGTGACCCCGTTTTGGCTATCTTAGCTTTTTGGTTATTTGGAGAGCTTTACCTTGTGGCTCAAATCTGAAATGCACTTGTGTTGACAATGCACTCATCAAGGGGGAGATTGCGAACACATGGTGGATAAGTACCCATGTATGTTCAGGTTTGATGATGAGTGATTGACCAACACTTGAGTGTTTCAGTTTGAGCGGTTTATTCTAACCCTTTGCGAAAGAAAATGTGTGCCTATCTATCGGCTTGTGGTGTGCAGGTGCTATGCCTAGTGACAGTGGTCAATGGCGTGGAGAAGGTCTAGTAGAGGCTTGCCATTCCGATGGACTGAGAGCGGTGAAGGGCGGAAGCGGGGCACGGACTGAGGGACCATGGGTGCCGGCGGACTAGCGGTGGTGGCTAGTACTTGGCATCGGCGACTGCGAGAAGACATGGAGGTAGACCAAGTCGACCGAGTCAAGACGGTGGACGAGCGGGTCGAGCGGAGGCTCATGGGACTCGGAGTCTGACTGGGAGAAGACAAGGTGGCTCAAGTCGAGCGGTTTGGTGATTTGGGCCTCAAAACCATCCGAGGATGGTTTCCGAGTTTGGGCCTCAAAACACAGGGTTCGGTAGTTGAGCCCGAAGCTACCGGTGGTGGGTTTCCTAGGTTTGGTCCTCAAAACCTAGGCGGAGCTTCCGAGGAAGCGGGGATGGCATGTGGCGGAATCCTGGAGGTTGCGTCGAGGCGACGACAACTCCTGGCAGGAAGCGGGGCCATCCATTCAAAATGCGGGAGATATTTTCCGGAGCTTGGACTGCAATGCTTAGGCTAGGTAGTTCACTCAATGTATCTAGGGGGTCATTGGGAAATAGCCAAAGCCCGTTAAGTAGGGGATGAAGGGGTATCCCTCATCCCATCTCTTGAACCCTAATCATTTGCCCCAACTCTCTATCTCTCTCTCTACCCTCTCTCTAGTTCATGAGATCCCTAGGTTGTTTTCATCAACCTTTGTAATAACTTGAGTTTGTTGCGAGGAATCGGAGGTTGTAACCTCCGTAAGCCATGGTGCCTTCGCTTTCTTGTTCGTGTCCCCATTTTGCTTGTGTTCTTCGCGTTTTGCTTTTGCTCCCTCTTTTTCCCGAGATGATTTCTCTTTGTAGGGAGTAGCTCTTGCAAATCCGTTTGAACCAAGTTGTTCGTATTCTTGAGGAGCATCTTTGCACTGAAGGAATTCCCCTCAAACCTCACGAGTGCGTAGATCGGGCGCTTTCTTTGCGGACTTCTTCGTTCTTGAGTTTTCCCCCAAATCTCTTCTCCTCGCATTTCTCTAAGCCAAATTGAGCGATGATTTCTTCGGGATAGCTCCCCAACTGCACTAGGATCATGCCTACATAGTTTGGTTGCAGTTGGTGATCATTTGGTTGGGTTTTGGGAAGATTTGGCGAAGTGGAAATGATTTTCGCGGGCTTCAGCTTTTCTGTTCGTGAGCTTCGGACTACCCTTCGGACTACTTGGCACTAGCTCCGGACCATCGCAAGTGGTCCGGTGGTCTTGACCAGTAAGATAGCCAAGCAGTTGAAGGCGTCGGACCACTCTCCGGACCATTTTCCATGGGTTCGGTGGCTCTGTCGTGAGTGCTACTCTACGCGTCGGACCAGGTGTGTTAGTCCGACGGTGAGCCTCGGACCAAAATCTGGAGCTAGGGAGCTTCCTATGTTGTTTTGCGCAGAGGCTAGAGTGAGCACCGGACTACTTCCCATAGTCCGACGGTGAGTGTCGGACCAGTTGTCCGGAGCTTGAGTACTCCCTGTGTGGTTTTTGAGGGAGTGAGTGTGAGCGTCGGACCACCAAGTATGAGCGTCGTACTAGTCCGACGTGTGTGCTGCAGAAGCGTCGGACCAAGGCTCCGGACCTTATGCTATGGTTCGGAGGTCCTGACAATCTGGTCTGGAGCTCTCTGGTGTTTGCTGTTTTCTCCGTTCGAGTTGCGGTTTGTTTCTCTGGCTTTGTGGCTAGGTCCGCTGTGTTCCTAGGACATCTCCTAGAACATCCACCCACTTGTGGGTCGTGAGTCTAGTTCGTGCTTTGGGTCGTGCGTGGGACAAGGGTCAAGATCTTCCGAAAGGAATTTTTATTTGACTCCCATTCAACCCCCCTCTAGTCGCCGTTTCCGATCCTTCAATTAGTCTTCCATGTAGAAGCGAATTCATGCACCGCGTTATGTTCCAAGAGGCACTCACCGAGTCGTGGGTGTTGGAATCCTCCGCAAGGGCAGCCATTGCCCCCTAGATCAACTCCACGCCACGCATAACCTGAAAATGATGGTACTGAGGGGCGCCTAGCATCCTGTTCTAGTGGTGAAACTCGAGGCAGTCGTCCAGCACGAACATCGGTGAGTCCAGGTTCTCCCGGTTGAGCTACTTGACCATCCCCCATGCCAAAAGGAGTGGGGGTCCGGATCAATGTGTGCCATGGCCTGGCGGGAGAAGGCTCCCTCCTCCATCTCCGGTGCGGCCCCCTCGCTCGGCGCGACCGTGTTGGACGATGAGAGCGCAACTTTTTCCACACGGGCGGCCTCCACCTTCTCCGCGGTGAAGATCTGGGGAGCGACAAGGGCACGGGACAACGCATCCAGGGATAATCCTCCGCTTGGAGCCGCCTCGCTACCCTCTACGGTCCCTATCGCCATCGTCCCGGGCTCCGTGGCCTAGGACTGCGCAGCCATGTCCATGTCCACAAGGTTTCCTCCCGCCAGCTCCTCCCCCGAGTCTTCAACGATGATCAGCTTCGGAGGGGAGGGCTGGGAGGTAGGCGCAGGCACCGCGATCGCGGTATTATCCGTAGGGACCACAACGGCATGGCCGTGGTCAACGCGGTGGGCTCGGCGGCACACACGCCTGTCATGACAACTGCGGCTGCAGTCCTCTGTTGGTATTTCTTATGACTATTGGATAAATCTGCAAGCGCACAAATTATACCGTTGTAGCACTTCACCTAGGAGTATTCCAAGGTATCGTAATTTATATTTTCCCAAAGGAAAGCTTTTCTAGAAATGATAATTGGATAGAGATCCTAGAGAGCACATCAACTTAGTACCAACTAGTATAGGGGGTTAAACGATATATGTGATAGGAAGGGGTGATGAATGAAGAAGCTATGGTAAAAGATACTTAGAACGGACTAGAAAGACTAGCTAGGTGGGAGGACAACGAGAGAGTATAGGGACTCCTATGTACTTTACTCTATTTCAATATACTTAGCTAATTAACTAGTCTAAACACTATAGTTTGTCTCCTGAATACATGTATGCTAGGCGAGGGGATAGATCAGTAGGAGGACAAAACTCCTACCGGACCGTGCCCTCTTCTTACGGGGGCCTTACCTTTTAAGAACTTGCCTATAAACACGTGGTGGAATACAATGACTAGACAAGGCTGTCACCTCTTGCTAGCTACCACAAACAATCCGTGCAGCAAGCGATAACCAAGGATAAGATGATGTATACGCACCACGCTTACATACAACTTACTACTTTGACTATGATCAATAATCAAAGTACACTATGACAGGCAATGATTGCATACAGGAAAGGTCATAATGATCATAGACTATTGATGTAAAGGCTATTAAAGAGCAAAAGCATATAGCAAGACTATATCTAGTATAGAAATGCTCAAAGTAAATACTAAGTAAAGTAGAGATAAAGATATATATATTGAATGAGATAAAGTCTTACAAAGAAGGAAAGATACAAGAGCTATACCAGACTCTCCAGAAGACAACTCCAGAAATCCCGAGCACAGCTCGACTCAACTCTAACTCGAACTCTAGACTAACTCCAAGAACAATCTAAGGAATAGAGCTTGTAGGCTTCTTCACTATGTGTAGATAGGGGTGTGTGACCCTCTATTTATAGTGGGAGGTGGAGTAGGGGCTACTCCATCGCTACGTCAGCGATCCAGGGCCTTCCATCCTCCACCCTTGGATCAAACCGCCTTAGAACCAACCAAGGGGTGGATGATTGTGATTTCCAGCATGTGCCAAGGGGTATGGGGGTTGGAGGGACCCAACCGACCTAGGGAGGTGGTCGACCGATCGCCCCTATGGCAGGTGGGCCCTCCTCTGGCCTCCTGGAGGTGGCCCCACTGGTCAGGGACCAAGTGGGGACCTGGTGGGCCCAGATGGGGGTCGGCCGACCCCCCCTTGGGGGCTCTGGCCCACCTCGGTCTCCCAGGTGCTGGTCCCACTTCTCATAGATGTTGGATGTTGGTCCTGAGGTATTTGTCACGTTTATCTCCTTGGTGTGGGACCATGGATCCATGTGATATGCTTGTGAGCCATTGAGAGAAAGCACATAGTGATCCAAGGGTTGGAAATCACTCTGAGATGCTTCTCTTGGATCATGGCCTAGAGGGGATCCAGGAGGGCCCATAGGGTGGTCGGTTGACCCCCTATGTGGGTCCCATTGGCTCTCATTTGCTTTATTTCTTCATTCTTGCACTCAAACACTCATGGACATGTGGAACTTGTTATTTGATAAATTATGCTCATGATATGTTTGTTTATCCTTGATCCTGAGGTTGGTGGCATCATTTTAGCTATGTAAAAGTAGACCATATTTTTTGCCAACAAGATCCCACAAGCTTAACCTTTGCTCATCCCGAGAAAACAATCAGGCTTAGCTCGATGGATCAGGAGTTTCTACTATGCTTCATATTTCAAGAGTACTAAATCTACAACAATAATACTTCTCTTTTGTATGAAAAAATAGCAATAAAGACTCACCCATATTACCTTAGTCCTTCATGGGGCTTATAGCTTTATCCTTTGTCTTGAGAGGTTGAGAGATAGAACAACTTGACTTGAGCACTAGTTTTCTTATTCTTTCACAAGTTTCATATTGGAGGTTTTGCAAGATTTTGTAAAAGAAAACTTAATGTTCCTCAAATGGTACTCTTGAGTCGCTCATAAGGTGTATGATTCCTCACCAAGGCATATATCAAAGTTTTGCCTTCTTTCATCCTATCTCTAAAGCTTATGTGGAGCTATAGGTAGGGATCAAAGATGTAGCAAGATTACCTTGCCTATATTGTAAAGTCAAATTTCGGATCCAAGAAGAGAAGTGCCATACTCTTAGATCAAGATGTGCAAGTGTGTGGAAACATGACAAATGATCAATACTCCTTTATTTGGATGATTTCTCTTTCCTAACTTATTAACTTGAGACATAGCTATCTTTTTAATTTTTCTATGAGCTTTGAAGATGCTTATTTTTTTTGGATGAGCCTTGATGTGCTCATCATTTTCTAAAACTTGGGACTTTATGTGCCCCTCTAATTTTCATAATTTTGCATAGTCTATGTCTCATTTACTAGCAATGTACTAGAGAGAGATTTTCTACTTAGAGCATGGAGTATGAACTATGTGGCAATGTAAGGCATGTTTTTCCGTACTTCTAGTGTAGAAGAAGCATGTTTTAAGCTTGTGGGATCTTGTTCGCACAAATTATGATCAACTTTTACATAGCTAAAATGTTGCCACCAACCTCAGGATCAAGGATAAACAAACACATCATGAGCATATTTTATCAAATAACCAGTTCCACATGTTCATGAGTGTTTGAGTACAGGAATGAAGAAATGAAGAAAATGAGAGCCAGTGGGACCCACATACGGGGTCGGCCGATCACCCTGTGGGCCCACCTAGCTCCCCTCTCGGCCATGATCCAAGAGAAGCCTCACAAAGTGATTTCCAACCCTTGGATCACTCTGTGCTTTCTCTCAACGGCTCACAAGCAAAGCACATAGATCCATGGGCCCACACCAAGGAGATAAACGTGACAACCATCTCAGAATCAACACCCAACATCGATGAAAAGTGGGACCAGTAGTTGGGAAGACCGAGGTGGGCCAAACACCCCAAGGGGGGGTCGGCCGATCCACCATCTAGGCCCACCAGGCCCCACTCAGTCCCTGACCAGTAGGGCTTCATCCAAGGAGGCAAGGGAGGGCCCACTGGCCATAGGGGGGATCGGCCGACCACCTCCCTAGGTGGGTTGGCTCCCCCAACCGCCATACCACTCTACACTTGTGATGAATCACATCTATCCATGCCTTGGTCGGTTTCTAAGTCGGTTGGATCCAAGGGTGGAGGATGGAAGGCCCTGGATCGCTGACGTGGCGCTGGAGTAGCCCCTACTCCATCCTCCACTATAAATAGAGGGTCACCCCCCCTCTCTAAACATGAAGAAGAAGCCTACAATCTCTATTCCTTAGATTGTTCTAGGACTTAGTCTAGAGTGGGAGTTAGAGTTGAGTTGAGTTGTGCTCGGTATTTCAGGAGTTGTCTTCTCGGAAGTCTAGTATAGCTCTTGTATCTTTCCTTCTTTGTAAGACTTTATCTTATTCAATATATATCTTTCTCTTTACTTTACTTAGTATTTAATTTGTGCATTTCTATACTAGATATAGTCTTGCTATATGCTTTCGCTCTTTAATAGCCTTTACATCAATAGTATGTGATCCTTGTGACCTTTCCTGTATGCGATCATTGCCTGTCATAGGGTGCTTTGATTATAGATCGTAGTCAAAGTAGTAAGTTGTGTGTAAGTGTGGTGCTTATACATCATCTTATCCTTGGTTATCGCTTGCTGCACGGATTGTTTGTGGTAGCTAGCAAGAGGTGACAACCTTGTCTAGTTGTTGTATTCCACCACGTGTTTATAGGCAAGTTCTTCAAAGGTAAGGCCCCCGTAAGAAGAGGGCACGGTCCGGTAGGAGTTTTGCCCTCCTACTGATCTATCCCCTCGCCTAGCATACTTGTATTGAGGAGACAAACTATAGTGTTCAGACTAGTTAATTAGCTAAGTATATTGAAGTAGAGTGAAGTACATAGGAGTCCCTATACTCTCTCGTTGTCCTCCCACCTAGCTAGTCTTTCTAGTCCGCTCTTAAGGAAAGATTACATGCGTATGTACATGGTGACAGGTATACTAGAAAATAATAGAAAAATGACATAGCTATTGGTGACGTGAGCGTCCGAGCTCCTTGCGCTTTAGGGGTCGACGTCCATCTTGTCAGTGGCTTCGATCGCCGCTACCAGCTCCTCGGTGCACACCTCGGCCATGGCGTTCTCGCAGCAGTCCACCTCGCATTGGTACGCCACCTTGACGTCGGAGGAGACTGTGATGAGGCTGCACGGCCCCGGCATCTTGAGCTTGAGGAAAGTGTAGTTGGGGACGGCCATGAACTTTGCGTAGCATGGCCTCCCCAACACTGCGTGGAAAGTCCCTCGGTAATCTACGACCTCGAAGGTGAGACACTCGGTCCGGAAGTTGTCCGGCTCCCCGAACGTGACGAGTAGGACGATCTGCCCCAGGGGTACCGTTTGTCTCCCGGGGATGATTCCCTGAAAAGGAGCCCTCGAGGGTCGAAGCTTCTTCCTACGTAGACCGAGGGCCTCGAAGGCATTGTAGTACATGATGTTGAGGTTGCTGCCCCCGTCCATCGGTACTTTGGTGAAGCGCATGCTCCCTATGATCGGGTCCACGACGAGTGGATAATGACCGGGGTGAGGAATGTGGCTCGGATGGTCATCCTGGCCGAACGTGATGTTGGGCTCTGAGCAGTCGAGGAAAGCCGGAGTTGCCGGGGCGACGGCGAAGACCTCGCGCCGCTCCCTCTTCTACCGGCGCTTGCAGCTGTAGGCCTCTGGGCCTCCGAAGATCATGAGGCACTTGTTGACGTGGGGGTAGGAGTCTTTGCGACCCCCGTCCCCGTCCTGGCCTTCTGATTCCTTCAGCTCATCCTTATCAGGGACAACCTTGAAGTACCTGGCCATCATGTCACACTGCTGGAGAGTGTGCTTGACCGGCCCATTGTGATACGGGCACGACTTTGTGAGCATGTCGTTGAACTTGCCCACCTTCTTCCAGCCCTGGGGACGGGGAGGCTTGCGGTCTGCCGCTGCAACAAGGTTGTCGACGCCGCCACGCTGCGGCTTGCCCTTCTTCTTGTTCATATTCTGGGCGCGGTTCGAGCCGCCTTCGCCGATGGTATCGAGTTCCTTGCCCTTTCCCTTGTCGGGGTGGAATATTGCGCTGACCGCCTCTTCTCCCGACGTGTAGCTCATGGCGATGTCGAGGAGTCATTCGGTGGTGCGAGGGTTGTTGCAGCCCAGCTCGTGGACCAACTTTTTGCAGGTCGTGCCAACGAGGAAGGCCCCGACCACGTCTACGTCGGCCGTCGTTGGGAGCCTTGTGCACTACTAAGAGAAGCGATGAATGTACTCCCGGAGGGACTCGTCCGCTTTCTGTCTGCAGCTACGGAGGTCCCAGGGGTTGCCTAGGCGCGTGTAGGTGCCCTGGAAATTCCCGACAAAGGCCTGTCACAGAGATTCCCCTCCATCGATGGTGTTGGGTGGCAGGTGCTCGAGCCACGTGCGGGTTGAGTCCAAAAGATGAAGCAGTAAGTTGTGGATGATGAAGTCATCATCGTCCACGTCGCCAGCCTGACAGGCGAGGCGGTAGTCGTCGAGCCAGAGCCCGGGGTTCATTTCCCCGGAGTACCGGACGACGTTGGTTGGTTGTCGAAAAGGGTGCGGGAATGGCGCGCATCGGATGTGACGAATGAACGCCAAGGGGACCGGTGGTTCCGGTGTGGGAGGCCGGCCTTCATCGCTATTATATCGGCCGCCACGTCGGACATGGTAGCCTTGTCTTGCGCCATCATGCTTGGTGTGCTTGCGCGCGTTGAGCGTGTCACGCACGTCGCGCTTTTCGCCTACGCGGGCGTGCACAGTGGGACGCCGGTGTTCAGCCGGTGCGGGATCCGGATGAACCGACCCCTCACGGTCGCTAGGAGCCGCGCCAGCTGGTGTGCCGGTGCTGAGCCCACGCCTCCGCGACGCGGAGCTCTCAGCCTGTTGTTCCGTGGCCCGCTCCAAAAGGGTCTTTAGATCATCGTGAGCGAGCTTGCCATCGGGAGCGTCCGGGATCGGGAGGTTGCGGAGCAATATCCTTGCTGCCGCAATGTTCTAGCTTGCCCGCGTGAACTGCGGCGTGCCATACTCATCGTTGATGATGTGGTGGTGTACCGCCCGGGCCTCCCTGCGAGCGCAAGGCTCCACGGGATCCCTGGCGGCTTCGCGCTCAAACGTCACCTTTCGCTGGCGTTCCGCGAGCTATTGCTCTATGTCGTGGAGTTCGCGGAGCTGCTGCTGCCAGGCCTCTGAAGACTGCGGGTCGGGCCTCGGCTGGGGTACCGGAACACCCATGTGGCGGACGGGCTTGTGGTTCCTGTCGTCGTCGTCGTCCCCTTATTCGTTGAGGGTGGGGTCAATGGCGGTTGTGGGTGGAGGTGCGTCGCACATGAAGCACTCGCGGCCATGGTCCTCGTTGGGATCACTCGAGTCGGAGTCGAGCAGATAATCGCTGGCTTGGAGGAAGCCGTGAAGTGCCTCCTGATCCTCCAGACCGTCGAAGTCTAGGGGGGCCCAGGGATCAATGCTCCCATGGCTCGAGTCGGTGTAATATGTGGCCTCGGAGCTCGTAAGGAGATCGGAGGTGGAGCGAGAGTGGTGGGACGCGAGCCCCATTCGTGTCCCTTCCACGAGGTCAGCATGGAACCACGCGGCCACCATCTCCGCATACGACGTGGTGGCATTTCTCATGTCGAAAGGTTGCGCCTCCGAGATGGGCGTTTTGACGCGCCTAGGGGAGAGCGGCTGCCCTCCCGCGAGCTGCGCCGTCATGTTAGCGAACGCGAAGTAGAAGTTGCGCAGAGACTCCTGAGTTGGCTGGGATCCCTGGAGAGTGTCGAGCTGGCGCTCGAACGGAAAATGATCGGCCCGCGGGATGATGGCCCGACGAGAGGTTTGTTCCCCGGAGGGAGACAGATGGAGGTGGGCCATGGATGCAGTGATGGCGTCCATGGCTACCTCAGAGTGTAACACCCCCGGTGTTAATCACGAATTAAAAAGTGATTAAGCCTTTTTAAATCGGACCAACCGATAATCAGAGACCCTAGTTCATATATTGGGAATATATGATAAGGTATTTATTCTATGTGCCTATCTCTATTTCCATCTATATGAACCTTTGGAAAAGTTTCGTGATCTTCGGAATCAAGACGACACATGGAATGATGACTTTTATAATTAACCGGTTTAATTTATAAATCGGATATAATTATACAAGCTCGACCAAGTCTCTAGACCTTGCCCAAAATATTCCAGTTAAACTCTACAACAAAAGTCATGAAAGGTTCGTGTTGCCCGGAAATAGAGAAAATGCCCGGAAAATATTCCGAGCCCTGATCCGAGCGCAACGGATGACGATCTTGACCGTCGTTGACCGACAATTTGGAGATCTCGCATGTCGACACAATGTGAAGATAAGTTGTAGATCGGATCGAGACGATCAAAACTCGTTCAAATATCGAGACCCGGATCAGAGCTGAAAATAGCGAAACAGATGCCCAAAGATCGTTGGTTTGGCAGTTTTCGGTCCCGCGAGATTTTCTCCGGGAACTCATAATTTGCAACCCGTTTGGAATTTGACCATGCCGTTTAAGGTAAAGTTGCTCAATTCATCGAGACCTTCGCAACGGGATATTCCGACGAACTTTTCAGTCAACGGTTAGAAGTCCAGAAGTCAGAAATCATACACAGTGGCAGTTTCGTGATTAAATGGAAAAATTAGATGGGAGTGGGGGACAGGATGTCGACACTTCTCCCGTCCCGAGACCAGCCTCTGCCCGAGAAAAAGCAGGGAGCCGAGCCCTGCTCCTCCCACTCGCCACTCCCTCCTCCCTCCTTCTCCTTTTCTCCATCCAGGAGCTCTCTCCTCCTCTCCCATGGAGGTCTCCCTCTCCCCTGCCTTGCCTCTTCCTCCCGCTCACCCCTGCCTCAGCGCCCTGCCGCTGCTGCGCGTGCAGGTGAACGCCCGGGTCGGGCCCTGCTTTGCGTGGGAGCGCGCGTGCGCCCAGGCCCAGGCCGAGCCGCGGCTGCTACCGCTCGGCCGCTGCGCTGCTGCTGCCCTGCTCGCCCCCTGCCGTTGCGCGCTGCGCGGACCTGCGAGCGTGGGTGGGCGTGCCCCCCGCTGCCTCCCACCGGGCAGGCAGCCCTGCTGCCGTGGGTGCCCCTGACTGGCAGTCTGCAGCTGCAGCGCCTCCTCCTCCGCCGTCTCTGCTCCGCCGACGGCCGGTTCCCGTCGATCCGCCGTCGTCTCCGTGAATCCCCCAGACAAATCCCACAGAAAGGGTCATCTAATCCACTGAAGTTTTTTAGTGGATTTTTATGCAAATGTGTTATGACTCAGTGATTTACAATTATGGGTTTATTTAATTGCTAACTAAATGTAGGGTTTTGGATGCAAATAATTATTCTCGTAATTAATCCCCTTTTCTGCAGCGAACTTTGGAAAATCGTAGTAAATCGTAAAAAATCACATGGATGCGATTTTTGACTTTTTGGAATCCTTATAAAATTCTCCACGCACTAGATCGATTGCATGTTATGTGTCAGTTTGGATTAATTGCTGAAAAGATGCTTTTGTACTGCTGTTTTAGAAGCTTGATTGTGAGAGTTAAATATTTATCGCCATTAAGGGTTGGTCCAAAACTTATGAAATAATTATGGTGTATTCCTTATATTATGAGTGATAGTTGGTTAAAGTTTCATGACTGTTTGTTAAGTAGTTTGTGATTTATAAAAATAACAAATGTCCTAGTTCACCTGTTTTGGCTGCATGCACAGTGTTTAATAAATAATTATTATCATGATTTAAATTATGTTTTCTGTTGGTATGGTAAATACCAAAGTTGTAGATAATATTGTTATCTAGTATGTGTTAAATTGTGGTGGCCATATCCCCATTAGTTTGGGAGATATGCATGTTCTAAGTTGATTTTGAAATCTGCCCATCTCTCTGGACAGATCTGAGTATAAGTGTTTTTTGACTAACTTAATATATGAATCATGAATTGCGATTGTTGAATAAATTGTAGCACTTTTCATAATCTTTCCATATTGTCTTGATTCATATTTTTAGGAGGTCTATAACTTGAGTTATGACTGTTTTAAGAAGATATGCCAAATCTGTCCACCTTTTGGACAAAGATGCCTTCTTCATTTAATTCGAGTTGTTTAACTATTAAATCATATTTTCTTGGTATTAAGAAAGTTGTAGTAAACTTAATTAGCTTTCCAAATATATAAGAATAATATTTGTTGGATGTGTATAACTCCAGTTATGATTAACCATGGCTGCTTTGTTGTTGTCTCAAACTTGCATGTATGAGATAATTACTTTAACTTGTTCTTGCTAGTTTAATCTATTAAGTAAACTTGATGGATGAATATTTGCTATGGTTTTACTTAAATTAAATAGTATGTCATGCTTGATGTGTTTCTCTCCTTTTATGTTATGCTCGTGTTTTAATTAGATAAATAACTCTAATTGCTTGTTTATGCCTTTCATGATCTGGCGCTTGTCTTTAATGGTTGTATATGTGTATCTCGTGTTACCATTCTTCATATTCATGCACATGCATCTCGCATCTCATTTAGGTACGATAAGTGCATACGTGAAGGACGTGACGATTGGACCTAACCTGAAGGTGGTGATGGTGGATGGATCTAGACGATGGAAGATCGATCAAAGTAACAAGTTGGATCAGAGATGCTCGCCAAGCGAGTATCATCTAACATGCACTGACCTAGTGTCGGTTCCCAGGCAAGTCCCATAGCATTACAAACCTCCTATCTTTACAAATGCAATCTTAATTAAGTTATTATTATTGATGCATTAAGTTTAGGAGTTGGGTGAAACCGTTGTTGCATTATACCTTGCTCACTCTACTATTACCACTATCCTTGTTACCCTATCAATTACGAGTCAGTCGTGCTTAGTTGGCATAGCTCGGTAGAAGTCGGGTGATTCCCATTGCCCGCAAGATGTAGGTGAATATCCTCATCACATGTTATGGCTTATCTCGGAATGACAGCCGGAATGATTAATGGAATTAAGATCGGTGGGAAACTCCCTGTACTTTGGATGGGGGTGACTCGACCATGTCAACGAATGACTGTTTATGTTGTTGTTCGTCTGGTCATGTTGAACGCATTCCCTACACTTAACTGGAAGGATAACTCGTTCCGACCATGAAGCCGGTACACTATTCGGGCCAGGTTTGGATCGTGACGCATCATGCTGGTGCGAGTCAGGGTTCGGACACAGGGGTGCGATCTAAGACCTTCTAACGTTCTGGCTTTCGGGCGGCCCCTGGGTGTCTGTGGTCCCTGTTCATCCCGCGACTTTACCCGAATAGCGTCTTCAGTGACCTGTAACTCACGTGGCTTGTGAGTGTGGTTTGTGTAGGGAATACCCCCTCAGCTGAGTAGGAATCCAATTCGAATCGCCATCGCTCCTGGTTAGAGAGCACTTGACTAGGGCAATGACAACATTTACACGACTATGAAACTAATGTTGGTGATCCGGTTTATGGAAAGCCTGGAATGATGATGGAATCTATTGTATGCTTTAATCAACTTGTCTGGCATAGACTAGTGGCTAATGTAGATGGCAGGTAATGATGATTAAAAGTTGATGCTGCAACTTTAACTAAAGGTTAAAAGAATTGTTATGCTTTTCCGCAAAATGAGTCAAGCCAATCCACCACTATAAAGCCTTGCATAATCCTTGGTGTCATTTATTTTAGTTTATGATGGGTAAGTCTAGCTGAGTATATTCGAGTACTCAGGGTTTATCCCACCTTGTTGCAGGTGAAGGTCTCATGCTGCTAAAGGTGTAGCTAACCACCGGTGGGCTCGGTGACTCTATATTATCTCTCATCTTAATGCTATTATTGGAGGATGTCAATCTAAGCTAGTAATGTATTTCAACTTATGTTTTATAATCATTTCGAAGCAATATTGTTTTCAATAAATGGTTTTGAAACTCAGACTTGTATTATTTAATTGTAAACCCAAATGTAATTTATTTCCGTTGAAAACTCCGTGTAAGTGATTTGTATTTACTTGATCATGAGATCTTGGTTGTAAAGTTGAATTACCGAGGTTTTTCGGAACACTCGGCGAACTACCAGGATTATATGGGCTCAAGTGCTCTTAGTGGCAGTTAATTCGGCTACTTTAGTACTTGATCTCTTATAATTTGGGCGATTCTGTTACACGGACGGTGCCGTAGGGCGACGGAGAGCCAGGTTGGCCCCCTGCCCGTGGCACTAGAAGTCTAGGCTACCAAAACGAACAATGGAGCCCGGAGCGAAATCAATGTGGCGATCAGCCATCCGAAACTCGAAAATACGGGTGACACGCAAAGGTCCCCTACCTGGCGCGCCAACTATCGGTGTCTAAAATGGCGGGGTCTAGACGACCAACGAGTAAATTTCTAAGCGTGTCGGAGTTCGGATGGTTACGCTCGGAGAACACAGAGGTTTACACTGGTTCGGGCACGAACGCCCTACGTCCAGTGTGTGTCGGGGTCGTATTACCGAGCGTGGAGAGCTCGTAGAGGGGAGCTACAAGCTTTGGTGAGAGAGGGAAGCGCCTTCCCAGGTCTCGTGCGTATGAGGTTCTTGGTTCTGGTGGGTGCTCGCGTGTGTGCGAGTTTGAGTGTGGGTGAATGAATGTTGGGATGTCGAGAGAGCGAGATTGGGGGTCCATTCTCCCCGTTTATGCGTAGGGAGAGATGGAGGAGTACAGTAGAGAGAGGGGGAGTGAACGTGGGCCCGGCTTGGGCTATTGCCGAGGGGGAACTTTGTCCTCATTATGTCTTCCTTCTTGAGGAAGATTGCGTCAGTAGACACATGTCCAAGTCCTGTTCGTCCTTGTTGCACTGTAGTCATGCGTGTTGTAACCGGGGACTCCGTTGTTCCCTCACCTGGGCATGGGCTGGGGCTGGTCGCACAGGACCGGGCACCCCCGCGTTACGTCATACAGTGCTGATGACGCCCTAATCCCTGTTGAAGTGTCTGTCGGGGGCATGGCGCGGATGTAGCGCGCGGAAGTCACCGGTTAGGCAGCACAGGAACTTGAACCGCAGGGTGAACAGAGGTTGGCATGGCGGCTCATGCCTTGAACCCCATCCCTGAGGACGGGGGGTACTGTGGACCTTTTGACTATACGGGCTAGGGCATCCCAAGCTGTTGATGGTGGTGGGATCTCCGAAGGTGAGGAACGTCATGGGTGATGTCTCCGTGGCTCGGACGGGGCGGAAGAGCCCCCCGAGGGTCGATGACGTCACGAATGACGCCACCTTGGCTCGGGCGAGGCGGAAGTGCCCCCGAGGGTCGATGATGTCACGGATTACGCCACCTTGGCTCGGGCGAGGCGGAAGAGCCCCCAAGGGTTGATGTCATCACGGATGATGCCCCCTTGGCTCGGGCGAGGCGGAAGAGCCCCCGAGGGTCAATGACCTCACGGATGACGCCCTCTTGGCTCGGGCGAGGCGGAAGAGCCCCCGAGGGTCAATGACGTCACGGATGATGCCCCCTTGGCTCGGGCAAGGCGGAAGAGCCCCCGATGGTGATTTTTGTTTTTATGGAGTCTGGTGAATTGGGTACCCTATTTTTAGGTATCCGACACTCTACCTGTGCAGTTCGGTGACAAGAACCACTTCAGGGTCGAGAACATCAACTTCATCGTCGCTGAATTCGAGATAGCCTACCATGCGATACTTGGTCGTCCGGCACTCTCCAAACTAATGGCAGTCCCACACTACACGTACATGGTGTTGAAGATCCCGACACCACAAGGTATCCTCAGCCTCCGCACCAACCTGAAGATAGCATACGAGTGCGAGCAGCAGACAATCAACGCCATCAAGAATCCCCGCGCCCAGGACACATACACCTCAGTGACAACGACAAACCCGCCGCCAAGAAGGAGAAAGAAGCAGAACCAATGACGACCACCGCCGACCTCGCCCGCAAACAGACGCAGAAGCTATCAACCCTCGACGGTGTATGAGGGTTTCCAAATGTCACCATAGTTCAATAAAGTTTGTACTAGGTACTTCATCATCAATAAATAATGGTGCTTCATCTCCTATATATCCCACGTAACCGAAATAACTTGTGCAAAACGCCCACGGCGTAAAACGACTACTGCACAAACGCCCATGTCGTACGACGACTACTGCACAAACGCTCACGACGCACGACGACCACTGTGAAGAATAGCCCCGGTGCACGGAGACAACCGTTACAAGCCTACAACATTCGACGATCTCTCCAAAACACTCCCATAGTGTTCGACGACCTCGCCACAAAACACGATAAGGCGTTTCTCGAAACAGCCTGGCCGCAACTAGAAAGCTTCCGAAGCTGGCGTGCCGATCAACCATAGCGAATAGAAATAGCTACCCTAAGCGCTATGATTGCATCGGCAGGACTCCCGAGTAGTATTTCCCCAAAAGCCGGGTGATACCACTCGGGTCGGGAGCCGTGAGGTTGCGCGCCCAGAATCTGTACACGACCACGATACGGTCGATGACTCTACAAGCAGCATCGCTTTTCTTCCAGCGTCTGCAGGAATAATCTCCACATGCCCAAGTCATGCCACGATCGAGCCTCTCGGAAAAAGGCCCTATCCCTAGCATCTCCTTAAGCATGCATGAGCTATTCGCCCTCTACATCGTGGGTTGTCAGCAGCGTGCCTCCTTGGGAGTCCTTTATGTATCCTATGCATGGAGTGGCGCTAGCCCTACGATATGGATCATTTGAGACCCAAGGTCGAATGTTTCGTCGCGACGGCTCACGACTTAGCAGGCAGGATAGGACATACAAGTGAAACAAAACCTCACCGCCCGGATATATAATAGCTTTGTAGTTTTTCACTTACATGTCCAACCACTTGTCCTGGGATACGAATCATAGCTGTTCCGCAGCAAAATAGCCGATGACAAAGTACCTTGATACATCAAAAGAGAAAAGGACATTTCCTCGGATAAAGCGTTCGACGACTACAACCTCATCCTACTGATGCGATAAGCGACCACCTCACTAATATGCCTAGTCCAGAGATCGAACTCATGCCGAATTCGACATTGCCGACTACAGTACATGATGATCCCAGACATATTGCTACCCTCCGGACCAAAACGACGACACTCCCCCCAGACGCAAAGATGAGGACCAATGACGACGACTAAATTCGGCACATCGTCCGGGGCATGAATCCACCGCCGCCGCCAAATCACGTGAAGATCATCACGAGAGCGCTCCCGAAGACGACGCAAGCCTTGATTACAAAACCGACCATCAGGAAGGGCACCTCCGCTGAGACAATCGATGATAGCAGACGTCTCCAAGTTCGCCTAATCAACATAATACAACATCATGGACCTGAAGTAAATTGCAACGTCATCTCCAACCACCACCGCCCTGCCAATAAGCGACTGCCCAATAGAATCCCGTCCTTGCAACATCAACCGCTCCAAACCATGAAAGAACAAAGCCTCCCGATGGTCGACGTCGAGAAAACGCTACTCGAAGACAATCTCCAGAAAAGGGAAGTAGGGCCGGCAATAGTCCTGGACACTCCAAAGGGACAAGCGCCGAATTGTTGAAGCATCGTCGCAAAAGTCACGAAAGAGGAGATAGACCAGGCGAATCTTCACATACTCGCGCACATTGTCGCCATCATCGATCACGCGAAGAAGGATCCGAAACGACTGACGATCATTTGAGGGGGCTATATAAGGAGGACCCCTGCCCCCTGGCAAAGAGCAATCCATTATTCATTTACATATTTTCCAGAGAGGATCCCTTATGGATCTATTCTCTAGGGCTTAGCATAAATGTGAGATTAGATTGAGAGAGTTAGAGTGGAGGTGTGGATTGGAGGAAGTCCAGCTTGTCGGTGTCTCTTCTCCAGTTTGTATCGACGGGATCAAGACTCGTAACCCGAGGCTTGGTCCTAGGATTTCTTCGGTAATTTGACTTCTAATTCTAGTAAGTTCCCTGTTTATTAATTCTTTGGTTTGTGAGTTTACTTTATTCTCTTCGCGTAGAGAGTAGGGTAATCGTCTCTAGCGTAAACGTGGTGTTTGGGCTAGGATACTCATAGATATCCCCTGTCTAGCCAGATCTGTGGTAGTAGCTTGGAAAGTGACAATTCCGTAGATACCTTTGGAACCCACAATCCTGTTAGAAGGACTGGTAGGGTTTTATAGGCCGCGTGGTAAGCATTCTCTGAGGTGTCTCTTATCACGACGGTTCTCCCCAATAGAATAATAATACATATCTTATCTAGACTAGAAAGAGACTACAGTCGCGATCTTCTCTAATCGCCCATATCAAGATCACCTTGTTAATAGCCTGAAGGTTAATAGCATAGATTGGTTAGTCAGATGCACCCTTTCTCCCTGTGGAAATATAAATTACGATACTCTGGATAATCTCCCGGGTGATGTGCTCACCGGTATCCGTGCGCTTGGGGATTACTTCCAAGTGATTTCTCTATTTGCGTTAACAAATATCAATAGGGGTGAGGTGCGTTGTTGACCTAGACCGCGACTGCCATGATGTGGGCCTCTATCTTCTTGATCGCGGGGGTGCCGGGGAGTTTGGACAGCTCGCAGGCGGTTATCGCCAGATTGGCACTGGGGGTTGGGAACACCGGAATGTCACCCATCTGGTCGAACTCGTGTTGGAGGTTGCGTCGTGGCGGGTGATCTCGATTCCCCTGCTCGCGCTGTTCCTGTGCCACGCGTTCCTGCTCACGGCACTCTTCGTTGCGCCTCTCCTTCTCGCGGCGTTCCAGGTCACGCCTCTGCGCACGTTCGGTGTTATGTTGTTCTCTCGCGACGCGCTCGGCGTCTGTCTCGTTGTCGCGGGCGACGCTATCGGCGGAGACTAGGAAGACTATTCCTCCGAAGCCTGGAGGGAACTCCGGGAAGCTGTTAGTTGATCTGGAAGAGTTGGCGATTTCGGTCCCCGTGGCGGTGGCTGAACCTGATTAGATCGTGCCATCGAGGGACACTGCCTGGTCCGAGTCGCTAGGAATCACAGAGATGATGACGGTTTTTATGACGGGGGCCACCGGGATCTGGTCGAAGGCCGATCAGAGCACCTGGAGTTGGAAGATCGTGACCTGATTACTGAGCCCATAAGGCATCGTCGGGTGAGGGCGGATGCGCGTGGTCGTCACAGCCGTTGTCTTCGACGGGGGTTGGCGACGACGTGGTTGGAGGCCATGGTGGTCGGAGAGTCGGCATTTTGCCATTTGTACGAGGTCGATGCAGTCCATGATACTGGCGTTGGAGCGATCGATGGCGTTGACCAAATCGTCGATGTTGATGTTCTTTTGCGGGTGGTGCTTTGGCGTGGCGAGGCGACGTGGAGGTGACGGTACATCTGCCTCGCATGGCGTAGATCCGACAGTCTAGGACATAGATCCGATATGGAGCATGGTGCCGGTGGCTGGGAGGACCATCGAATCCAGGAAGGTGACCGCTTGATGAGCCATGAAGGGGGTAATTCAATTCAAACTTGGATTCAAAGTCAAATATGCATTTTGAAAACTAAGCAGAATCTGAAAAGGTTGGTATTGACAAAGTTGTAGATTATAAATTTTGAGCAATTTTCATGTTTGCACTATTTCCTGAAAACGTTTGGAAGGGGGTCATTTTTTCAAATTTCGGTCAATGGCATTTCTGTAAATAGGTGAACAGTGTCGTCGAGGCAGCTGTCGTCCACCGCGCCGCTCATGGCGGCCAGCGCCTAGAAGGTCGTCGCTGTCGTCCTTCTCAAGGCTTCTTGTCGCGCCTAAATCCTTCCACGACCTTCGCGAGGACGACGCGGTCCTTATCCATCCAGATCCTACCCTCTATAAGTACCCTAGAGGTCGGCCAAGCTCGAGCTTTCTTCTGTGTCATTCCGCCGCGCGCACATCCAGCTCCGGTGTCACACCCCAAAAATGTTCATTTTGGTTTGTTCATAGAAAACACTAATTAAAATAAAGGATTTTATGAATTTTATAAAAATAGCGAAGATTTCGTTATGTCGATTATCATTTAAAATAGTAAAATATGTTTTTCTTAATCTTTTGAAACTTAAACTGGTCATATTTCTTGCATTCATGCCGAGTGCATTGGTTTTATAATGTGAAAAATGATTTATTAAACCTCGTTTAAGCGACAAATAGGTTTGTCTTTTTATTTAAGTAAAATATAAAGTTTTATTTGAAAAAGTATATTTGTATAAATTCAAAAAGGATCTTCAAAAGTTTGTTGGTTTAAAAACCTTAAACGTTTTTTTAAAACAAGTTTGCAAAAATCAGAAAAAGAGAAAGCCTTTTCTCTCTCTCCTGCCCTCCTTTTCTGGCCCTGCAAACCCGAGTGGCCCAGATCCAACCCCTCTCCCTTCCTTCCTTCACGCTCGCGCAAGCTCAGCCCCAGCAGTCGGCCTGCTCGGCCCAGCACACCTCTCCTCCACCCCTCGGCCCACTCGGCCTCCCCCTCTTATCCCTCCCCCGCTTGGGCCTTGGCCCGCTCGCGCAGCACGTGGCCCAGCCAGTCCCCCCCAGCTCGCAACCCGCTCACCACCCTGGCCCCACCTGCCAGACAGCTCGAGTCGCTGCCGCCCCGAGCCCACCTGCCAGTCACCCAGCTCCCTTCCCCTTCCTCCGGTCAGGGAGGAAACCGCCGCCGCCCGTCCCTCTGCCTCCCCGTAACGACCGTTAGAGTGGCCTTTATGGCCACTCAGCCGCGCAGCCTACTCGGTGGCGCACTCGCGCCGTCACCCACACTGCCTCAGCCCTATAAAAGGGACCTTCCCGGCCCCTCTCTCCCCCCTGCTCCCTCACGCCGCAGCACTGCCGTATCTGAGCGCCGCCGTCGCCTCGTCTGGTAAGCCCCGAGGCTCTCACCGAGGCCTCGGTTGAGTTCGTCGCAACCGGCCGCACCCCTCGAGACCTCGCCTTCGTCGTTGTCGCGCCATAGCACCGCCGCCGCGTGAGCCCCGAGCACGGACATGGCGTCCACCACGGTCAAATCACCCCGTGCCCCGCCGTCGTCCTACGACGGCCGAGTGACCCCGAACCGCCTTCCGCCGCATCCCCGAGGCTTCGTCTCGCCCCGACGGCGTCTCCAGTGCCTCCTCGCCTCGATGCTGGCGCAGTCCGTGCCTGCGCCATGGCGTCCGCCGCGGCAAAGCGCTCCGCACCCTCACCACCGCCCACCGAGCTCTCACGCGGCCTCCCCGTCGCACCCACGTCCTCCCGGCGGCCCCGCATCGCCTTCCCGGCGACTCCAGCGCCGCCTAGCGCCTTCGCCGGTGAGGACGAGTCGCGCCCATGGTGCGCCGCCGTGCGGTCCTCCATGTGCCGTCCACCTGGCCACGGACGGCCAGGATTAGAACCCACGAAGGGGTATGCACCCCGGTCCACGGTGGACCGGTGGACCGGAGCCCCGTGCGCGGTCCACGCCGCGTCCGTGGACCCGCCCTGTCCCGTGCCGCCACGTGGCGCCCGGTCGGCAACCCGCCGACAGCAGCAGCAGTTCTTGCAAAAAGGTCCCTGCCTTTTCCTTGAATCAACCCGCCATCCTTTCAGTTCAAAAATCCTTTGTTTTAAGTCCAGTTTTTGGCAGTTTTATCCCTGTTCTCCCTAGTTCTCATACTCTCAGTCCACCAGCCCTTGTTTTTGCACAAAAACCCTTTTGTTTTAGGTTTATTTATGTTTTAAACCTCAGTTTTAGTTTCTTAACCTTTTGAAAATATATGTATTTACCAAAATACCCCTAAAACTTCAAAAGCCCATATCTTTTTAACTGTAGCTCTGTTTTAGTTGGTTTTCACGCTCACGAGTTCATAGAAACGAGCCCTAGACGTTAGTTTCCTTTATAGCTTGTTTTTATAATGATTGGTGTATTGATATTAGGATCTTTTCCAGATGTTTGTGATGCTTGTTGTCGTTAGAAGTGGAGCTACGCAAGAGGATCCAACAGAAGGAGAAGATAAAGAGTTTGGAAAGCTTTTGGAGGCAAGTATAGCCTATGGTTTCCTTGTTACCTAGCAACTCATCAATTCACAATACATATGCATGTGTCTATTTTACTCAAACCCTAGAGATATACTTAGAACTACTTGTACCATACATCCTTGATACCTATGGGGGTTTAAACATGATAAGTTTATTGTATAGATACGCTATGCTCAACTTCACTTTATGAACTTGGATAATGGAAGGTTGGAACCTGTGATCAAACGTTTATGATAATCTTTTAAAATTGACAAGGAGGGGGCTGGAGATGCATTTATTCCCATATGCTCCAGTACCTCTCTATAAGGTTTATACTTGGGACAGACAACCCAGGAAGTCCGTACAACCTTGAGGATCACATGGCTCTGATCTTAGTCGTAAAGCTAGTTTGCTCTAGCTGTTGTTAGTAGTTACTAACTCGTAGCGTAGAGGGGCGCTTCAGGTTAAGAATGGCGCTCTTGCCTGTCTTGATGTGCCTTGGAGGTTGCGGTCTTTTTAGAGAACCGTCTCTAAGGGGGGCCTATTCGTGTGGCTGCTAACTTGTTAGAGTGGCTAGTGTAAGGCTTCGTAGTGAACCCTGTCGGCTTACCTTGGAAGTGAGCTAAGAGGCTTGCAATCTCGGGCAAAGGGGTAACACGACTCAAGGGTAAAGTTGTATAAACTCTGTAGAGTTCTAAAATCTATCATGATAGCCGTGCTCATGGACACGAGCGGTCTGGATCTTTCCAATTATATTACCTGTTTTTACAATAAAATGGAGATGACGATGAGATGGAATAATGATGTTAACCTAGAATTTTGATGCTTATGCCTAATCATGGGAAAGGGTTTTAACTTATGTTTTTATATGTTATGTACTTAATAAAACTTGACCAACTAAAATTGCTTATCGCTTAAACCTGAGTTAGCCTTTTGAGCTTGCATCCCCATAGATATACTTGCTGAGCATGGTGAGCTGACGCTTGTTGTCACCACCTTTATATAAAAATCCCGGATGCGTACCAGATGGAGTTACAAGTGAAGACTTTCTTGTGGAGTTCCAAGAGTACTAGACGAGTGCTCCCCCAGTCAACCGTCCCTGTGGAGTATGGAGGCCCAAAGACAGAAGTCTAAGAATAGTTTCTGCGATGCTTTGATATAGATGTAAGTGTTTTTGTAGCTATGTCTCGATATATAATAAAGCATTGTCCTTGATAATATCCATTTTGTTACTATATGTGGCGTGTGGACATCCTGGGCACACATATGGTTAGCATTCGGTATTCTTCGGAAAACCAGGTGTTACATCCAGCGAGCTTTTCTCGAGCAACCGTCCATTGTCGTCTTCATCTAGCTACTGCAAACGCTTCGCAATCGCCTTGCGCATCTCCCGCACCACTCCGTTGAGCCTCGCGTCCACAGAAATGCCCAGCACGACTCCATCTTCTCTAACTCCGGTGTCCCGCCGCCCAGATTCGTCGTGACGTGGTCTGAACTCGTCAGAGGGTTTTGTATCTAACCAATCCCTTGATCCTTGTATTCATGCAATGCTCGTGCGCTCACTAGGATTTTTTTTGGTCAACTGTCTGAGCAGAACGTCGTCGATTGTGCTTCCATTGCCACCGCCTTCGTCTTCATTGACGGCAACATTGCTCCGCTCTCTTTCAGCTCTGTTTAGCGTGAGCATCAGAGTCGCGGTGAGCTCTTGAATCTCTAGGACTAGTTGGTTGTTCGTGTAGTGCCTTAGGTTGTGCTTGCCACGTGCACCGCCGCGTTCGCCGCCGCCATTGTCGTCGGCATTCGTCGACCATGCATTTCTGTGATCTTTGGACTCGATTAAATAGTGTGTTAAGATCGTGTTCAGTTGCTGAGAGTGTTCATGTGCTTGATTTGGCCGGCAGTAAGTGTTGGTATTTCTTATGACTATTGGATAAATCCGCAAGCGCACAAATTATACCGTTGTAGAAATTCACCTAGGAGTATTCCAAGGTATGATAATTTATATTTTCCCAAGGGAAAGCTGGGCTAGAAATTATAACTGGATAGAGATCCTAGAGAGCACCTAAACTTAGTACCAACTAGTACAGGGGGGTAAACGATATATATGATAGGAAGGGGTTGATGAATGAATAAGCCAAGGTAAAAGATACTTAGAACGGACTAGATAGAAAAGCTAGGTGGGAGGACAATGACAGAGTATAGGGACTCCTATGTACTTTACTCTACTTCAATATACTTAGCCAATTAACTAGTCTAAACACTATGGTTTGTCTCCTCAATACAAGTATGTTAGGCGAGGGGATAGATCAGTAGGAGGACAAAACTCCTACCGGACCGCGCCCTCTTCTTACAGGGGCCTTACCTTTTAAGAACTTGCCTAAGAACACGTGGTGGAATACAAAGACTAGACAAGGCTGTCACCTCTTGCTAGATACCACAAACAATCCGTGCAACAAGCGGTAACCAAGGATAAGATGATGTATAAGCACCACGCTTACACACAACTTACTACTTTGACTATGATCTATAATCAAAGCATCCTATGACAGGCAATGATCGCATACCGGAAAGGCCACAAGGATCACAGACTATTGTTGTAAAGGCTATTAAAGAGCAAAAGCATATAACAATACTATATCTAGTATAGTAATGCTCAAAGTAAATAGTAAGTAAAGTAGAGAGAAAGATATATATTGAATAAAGGTAAAGTCTTACAAAGAAGGAAAGATACAAGAGCTATACCAGACTTTCTAGAACACAACTCCGGAAATCTCGAGCGTAGCTTGACTCAACTCTAACTCCCACTCTAGACTGAACTACTAAAACAATCTAAGGAATAGAGCTTGTAGGCTTCTTCACCATGTGTAGAGAGGGGGTATGAGCCTCTATTTATAGTGGGAGGTGGAGTAGAGGCTACTCCAGCGCCATGTCAGCGATCCAGGGGCTTCAATCCTCCACCCTTGGATCCAATCGACCCTTGAACCGTCCTTGGGTGGATGGTGGTGATTTAATTTCCACCATGTGTGGAGTGGTATGGCGGTTTGCAAGGGACAAACCAACCTAGGGGGCAGTCGGCCGACCCCCCCCCCTATGGTCAGTGGGCCCTCCTATGGCCTCCTGGAAGTGGCCCCACTGGTCAGGGACCAGGTGGGAGCCAGGTGGGCCTAGAGGGTGGTCGACCGACCCCTCCTTGGGGTCTCTGTCCCACTTCGTCCTCCCAGGTGTCGGTCCCACTTGTCATTGAGGTTGGTTGTTGGTTCTGAAGTGGTTGTCATGTTTATCTCCTTGGTGTGGGCCCTTGGATCCATGTGTTATTCTTGTGAGCCGTTGAGAGGAAAAACATATTGATCCAATGGTTGGATTCCACTCTAGAGTGCCTCTCTTGGATCATGGCTGAGAGGGGAGAGCTGGTGGGCCCATAGGGTGGTCGGCCGACCCCCTATGTGGGTCCTACTAGCTCTCCTTTGCTCCATTTGTTCATTCCTGCATTCAAACACTCATGGACATGTGGAATTGGTTATTTGATAAAATATGCTCATGATGTGTTTGTTTATCTTTGATCCTGAGGTTGGTAGCATCATTTTAGTTATATAAAAGTGGATCATATTTTGTGCCAACAAGATCCCTCAAGCTTAACCTTTGCTCGTCCCGAGCAAACAATCAAACTTAGCTCGATGGATCAGGAGTTGCTACTATGCTTCATATTTCAAGAGTACTAAATATACAACAACCATACTTCTCTTTTGAATGGAAAAATTAGAAATAAAGACTCACCCATATTACCTTAGTCCTTCATGGGGATTATAGCTTTATCCTTTGTCTTGAGAGGTTGAGAGATAGAACAACTTGACTTGAGCACTAGTTTTCTCATTCTTTCACAAGTTGCATATCGGAGGTTTTGCAGTATTTTGTAAAAGAAAACTTAGTGTTCCTCAAATGGTATTCTCAAGTCACTCATTAGGTGTATGATTCCTCACCAAGGCATATATCAAAGTTTGCCTTCTTTCATCATATCTTTAAAGCTTATGTGGAGCTATAGGTAGGGATCAAAGATGTAGGAAACTTACCTTGCATATATTGTAAAGTCAAATTCCGGATCCAAGGAGAGAAATGTCATACTCTTAGATCAAGATGTGCAAGTGTGTGGAAACATGGCAAATGATCAATACTCCTATAGTTGGATGATCTCTCTTTCCTAACTTATTATTTTAGACATAGCTAATTTTTCTATGAGCTTTGAAGATGCTCATCATTTTTTTCATGAGCTTTGATGTGCTCAACATTTTTCTAAAACATGGGACTTTGAATGCCCTTGAAATTTTTTTCATAATTTTGCATAGTCTATGTCTCATTTACTAGCAACATACTAGAGAGAGAGTTTTCTACTAGAGCATAGAGTATGAACTATGTGGAAATGTAAGGCATGTTTCTGCGTACTTCCAGTGTAGAAGCAGCATGTACGTGATCTTGATCTTGGGAGCATGATAAGTCTCTCAACAAGGGTCACAAAACTTGACCAAACTCAATACAAAACAAGCATCTTATGTAGAAAGCTTATATCATGAAAGAGCATGTATGGCTTTGGTAGGAATTTTCACCATTGAGGAACAAGAAGTGTTTTTATCATTTTTAATAAATAAAACTCCGATAGTCATTCTTACTTAGAACAATATTATAGCAGCTCTTATCTTGTCATATCATGTCTCACGACAACTTAGACTTAGTTACAGCATTTACATCCCACAAAAGTTTGAGGTTCATAATGTTTTCTTTTAAACCAAGTAATCCATACTTGGACAAATACCAAGTTGTAAACTAAGTACTAGAGAAACATTTAGCAGAGCAACTATTCATCATTTCCATATGAGATATTAATTTTCTTGGAACATATGTGAGAGTAGAGAAAAATCTTTTTATTTTTATCATATGCAGATTTTTTTTAAATGCAAAAACAAAAGATAAGCAGGAAAGTTCATGAATATAAATGCTGAAATTAAATACTTACCTTAGTGGGGGAAGAGAACCTCCCTCAAGCTTATCCTTTGCTCAATAATGCGGCGGATATGGATGTAGTTGCCGCCACAAGTCCCACTGCCAGTACTGTTCTTCTTGCATTGCTTGGATGTCTTCGGCAGTTTGCTGGACTATGCGTGTTGTCTCACCGTGTTCAACACGCAGCTCACCAAAGGTGTTGGTGAGATGATCAAATTGTTGCCATTGTGCACGATGCTCCCTATCTCGTGTGGACGAGCAGGATTCTCATGCTCCTTGCGGACGTGATGGTCGAGGAGGCATGCCACCAGAAGTGTGCATGGGATCGGAAGATGCATCGTCTTCCTCCTCACCAATAGTTCCTCGGGAAGGACCACCTTGCTCTAGATGAACAAAGTATCGCCCCTCCTGAGCTCTCTTGTTTGAGCCTACAAAACCTCTTTGCCCAATTCCTTGATCTAAATCAAGGGTTAGCTTACGAGTCCTATACAACTGAAGTTGCCTATTTGGAAGAGGCACCTCAACTGATGGCCACTGTAAATCATTTTAAGTTCACCATTGGCATCTCTTTTTAACATTTGAGTAGTTGCAAGATATTCTTCTGAGATTACGGCTATAGGAGCAGAGATGTAAACAAAGGGTTGAGTGCCATTTAGCAGGTTCATGGATTCGGCAAGACGAGTAATTAAAGATGTGAATTGAATAGGTTCATTACCTCAATTGAACTTTGCAAAAATTCACTAAGCATTTTACAGGAGAGATTTAAATTTTGTTTACCATGGCATAAAGCAATTTTAGTTCCATGTCACTTAGCATGCTAGAATTACTTCAGGAAAATAGTCATTTTCATCCAAAGATGCATGAAACGAAGGGTCAGATTATGAATTTCCTCAGGTTTAAGATTTGAGCAATCATTAAGAGCAGAGATAGAGAACCAAAATTTCCTCTTGTTAAACTACGCATGGCAAAGTCTAAATCTATCAAGCATGAATTTTTAAAGCCAAGGGCAATATTTAGATGACTCAAAGTTAGACTATGGCTTTGATTAACATGCGAAAGGAAATTCCAACATTAGAGACTTGGAGAGAGCATAGGAATTCTATGGTGAGTAACTCAATTTCAAGCTCTTTACTTGCCAAAAGCCAGACCAACCAATGGTAGAGAAGATAATGTCGAATTCGATGGTCATACCTGCGTTGGAGAAAAGACTCGGATCCAATATCCTTGTGTGCTCGAAAGATTGATCCCGAAGAGAGATATTCTTTGGTACTCTAGTTGGTCGAACCAGAGACCACTTTGTTGGTCAAGGTCCTCATTGGGGGTACCGTGAAGGCCCCGATATGAGGTACCTCCTCTGGAACTTCCTCCTCCTGGGGGTGTTCTTCGGTTTGGAGGTTCTCCCAAGTGTATCGGGCAAAACCTCCCCTTCTTCTTCCTTGGGAAGTGTCCTCAGATTGGTGGGAGCGTCGGGATGAGCTCCCACTTACGATTTGCTTTGCTTTTTTGAACATGGATCTTATCGGGTTCTTCATCTTCTAGAGAGGAAGAGGGATACAAGGGCAAGACTAGGAAGAGTTCTGTGTCGAGAGAGTTTCCAAGTTTGCGTTGCGGGGATAGGCTTGAGTAAAGAGAAGCTGATGAAGGCAAGAGATCTTCTTGTGGTGTAATGAGAGCAGTGCTACTTCTCTTGAGAGTTAAGAACTTCTCTTGAATGAAGAGAGGAGAGAGCAAGGCAAGGAGAGGCTTGAGCTAGAACTGGATTCGGGTTGAGGTGTGAGGGAAAGAGCTCTCCTTGCATGGGGTTTTATAGGGGAAAGGAATGGCACCAAGGGGGCACCATGGGGTGGTCGGCCGACCCCCCCCCCTTGGGCATGCCCTTGGGTGCCATGATCACTATCTTTAGTAGATGCCTTACACAAAGCAAAAGAGATAGAGGAGGTGACCAGAGGATGGTCGGCCGACCCCCTAAAGTGGGGATTCCAATCATGCTTTTTCTAGTGCTTGGTGAAAGGTGAAGCATAATTTATGATGTGATCAAAAGCTAGGGTAAAGTGGTCAAGATTCTCCTCTTTAAACAAAGAGTAGTGGGGGACAAAGGTATGTCATGCTTTGATCAAAAGTGATTGATGTGTTTTCTTTTTCAAAGCATGACAAAGTGAAAGTTATAGGTGTCATGATTCCCCACTTTGGACAAGGAGTAGTGGGAGACAAGGATGTGTCATGCTTTAACCAAAAGTGATTAATGTACTTTAAAGCATGACAATACAAAAGAGATGCCCCCTAAAGATAAATCCGACTTTTGAAAATCTCACTACTCAAATCATGAGATTCTTGGGCAAAGAATGGTGGGGAAGAAAGAGGGATGCTCATGGGGCACCTAGGGTGGTCGGCCGACCCCCCTAGTCCTCCATTTTTTTCTTTTTTCTTTTATAAAGATCTCATTGTATTCCTCTTTTAAATAAGCCAAAAGGGTGCATAGGGTGGTCGGCCGACCACTCTATGGTCCTAACTTTTGTCAATTTTTAGTGCTAAACTAATTCTCAATTTTTATTTAATCTAACTTTAGTTTTCTGAATTTAAAGCATGATAGAAATTAAATAATTAAACTAAATGTAAGAAGGGAAATAAAACATAACTATTGACTTACCTTTCAGCGAAGGCTCCTTGATTTTATGTCCTTGGAGTAGGACTCTCTGTCTTGTTCATTCCTCGGGTACACTTGATGGCTCCGGAGACGGAGACCATGGTGTGTGCACCTCCTTTGCTTTCCAAGCCTTCCTTGGATTGGCAGGTTCATCCTCCTTGAGTTCTTTGATCTTGGCCTCCGGGTACTGTTTCTTTTGGCGCGGAGCTCGAACTCTTCTTCTTGGTGGTTGTGCTTTAATCTGTTTGTTAAATTTATAACCATTGAAAGCACATTTCACCTTGTGGCTCGGGAACTGGAAGTGGATCTGGCCCGATCCTACGTAGATGACCGCGTTGGTGGTGTTGAGGAAGGGCCTTCCCAAGATGACGGGGACTTCCATGTTAGCTCCCATGTCCAGGATGATGAAGTCTGTGGGGATGTATTCATCTTGGATGTTTACCAAGATATCCCTCGCAAGTCCCTCGGGAAACCTTATTGTTTGATCTGCCATCTACAAGCGAACACATGTAGGGACCAAAGGTCCTCCTAACAAGTTATCATAAGTGACCTTAGACATGATGTTTACGCCCGATCCGAGATCGCAGAAGGCGGTGTGGAAGGTTTGTTGTCCGATTGAGCACTTGATCGTCGGGTGGCCTGGATCTTCCTTCTTCATGATGAAGGGAGGATCGAGAAGATAGCCCCAATAGGAGCGAAGTGGAGGCTTACCGAACTTTGTTGTTACCATGTTCACATGCTCAATTGAATCCTCTGGTTTCCCAGGAATCTTACCTTGTTCCATGGATGACATAGCTGCTGCTAATTGAGCTAATTGGGTTTCTAGCATTTTATTAAATCTCAATTGATTTTTCATGGCAGTTGTGAAGCTATCCATTTTCTCAGCAAAATTTTCAAGAATTTTATTAGTAGCAATCATCTTTTTATTTATACCATCATTAATCTTAGATTTCCCAAGGATAAGATCTTTTAATGAAGGCTGATTATTGTAAGAATTGTAATTATTGTAATTGATATTACCTCCATTACCTTGGTAGAAGGGGCGTGAATTCCAGCTTCCTTGTTGTTGGGGTCGATACCCGTTGTTGTTGTAGTTGTTGTTGTTGCTGATGAAGTTCACATCCTCCTTCGATGTCTCAGGGCAATTGTTGCTCGAGTGATCATTTCCTCCGCACACCTCGCACCATGGATCGACTTCAATTGCTTGTGCGGCGGCGATGGGGTAGATGGTCTCTTGTTCCTTCTTGGAACTTTCTTCTATCTTCTTCATCATGAGGTCCATCTTGGCAGAGAGCATGTCCACCTCATTAACGGTGTGCATACCTCTCCTCTTTGGATGGAGATGTTCCTCACCCCATCATTGGTTGATTACCATCTTCTCGATGAGGTTCTTGGCATTTCTCACTGTGTGTTGGAGAAATGCCCCTCCAGCGCAGCATCAAGGTGACTACGGGCCATGCTAGTTAGCCTGTGGTAGAATCCTTGAATCAAGAGCCAATCGTATATCCCATGATGAGGACAGGCACGAATGTACTCTTGGAGACATTCCCATGCTTCGGGAATCGTCTCGTCAGACTGTTGTTGGAATCTTGAGATCTTTCCACGAAGAGCATTGGTTTTGCCCGTCGGGAAAAATTTCTTGAGGAATGCGTTAGCACACCTCTCCCATGTAGTGGCTTCTTCTTTGTGGGCATAGAACCATTTCTTCGCCTTCCCCAATAGCAAGAATGGGAAAAGACGAAGGCGAATGGTGTCAGACGCCACTCCCTTGATAGTAAAAGTGCTACATAACTCTATGAAGTGCTGGAGATCAGCATTGCCATCCTCATGGGGCTTCCCGCAAAATGGATTGGCCTGCACCATGTGGATCAAGGCTGGCTTCAGTTAGAAGGTGGCATCCCCGAAGTTGACTACAGGACCCTGAGCTACGTGGGTAGCGGACGGAGCCGAGAAGTCAGAGATCGCCTTCTGGGCCATAGCTTCCTTGAGTGGTGGTGTAGAGCCTCCTTCCTCGAACGGATTCAGAGTCGAGATGAACCTTTGAGGGGGAACTTGACGACGTCTAGTTCTCCTCAACAACTGCTCGAGATCTTCTAGGTAGTTTCCGGGCAGTTGGAAACCTCTCATAAACTGTCTAGCTTCGTAAGAAAGGAAGACACAGACAGGGGTAAGCCCCTATGACTAATTGATAACTAAGTTAACGAGAATCTCTGGATTCAATCTAATTAAAATTTCTAGACTAAGATTTCCCCGGCAACGGCGCCAGAAATGCTTGTTGGTATTTATTATGACTATTGGATAAATCCGCAAGCGTACAGATTATACCATTGTAGCACTTCACCCAGGAGTATTCCAAGGTATCGTAATTTATATTTTCCCAAGGGAAAGTTGGGCTAGAAACTCAAAGACTTGGCCCTTGTCCCAAAGTCACACCCAAAACTTGACCTCAGAATAACCGACTCCCACACAACCTAACAAGTAGGTGGACACCTTAGGAAGACCCCTAAAGGTGCAGCGGAGCGGTTGGAGAAGATGGAGAACAATCGAAGCCACGAACTCGAAACCGATACACCGAGAGAGGTACTCTCAACCCCTAGAGAGAAGAGGCAAGAGCACACCCAAAAATACTTATGAGAGATGGTCTCAAAAGTACCTAATCATGTTCCTTACATGAATATGAATTCAACGCAACAAACAGAACTTGATTCGGAGTCCGGACGAGGGAGAAACAACCAAAACAGCGATCAACAGTGACCATAGGACCACTTGCTATAGTCCGGTGGTAAGGTCCGAAGCTGAGGTCCGGAGCTAGGTACGTTGCTGTAGTTTTTTGGCTGTACCACCGGACCACTCACTACGGTCCAGTGCTATGGTCCGGTGGGTGGTCCGGAGGGTGGTCCGACGCTGTTTCTTCACAAAATCAGCAACAAAGTGAGCTCTGGACCTCCGGACTAGTGGTCCGACGGTACCACAGGACTAGTCTGGAGCTTGGTCTGGAGCTAGGGGCTGCTCTGCAGGCTTTTGGCCAGACCACAGAACCACTCGCCTATGGTCCGAAGCCTTGTCCAAAGTGGTCCGGAGGGTGGGCTAGAGCTCACGAACAGCGCACAGAAAACCCGCGAAAACCAATTTCTCTCCGCCAAATCTTCCCAAAACTCAACCAAATGAACTCCAACTGCAACCAAACTTTGTAGGCATGATCCTTGTACAGTTGGGGAGCTATCCCGAAGAAATCATCGCTCAATTTGGAGAGGATAAACGGGAACACTCGGATTTGGGGGAGAAGGAGAAGAACGAAGAACGCCACAAAGAAATCGCCCGATCTACGCGCTCGTGAGGTTTGAGGAGAAATCCTTCGGTGCAAAGATGCTCCTCACAAGTACGCACAACTTGGTTCAAACGGATTTTGCAAAGCTACTCTCAACAAAGAGAAATCACCTCGGGAAAAAGATAGAGCAAAGGCAAAACGGGAAGAACACAAGCAAAACGGGGACACGATCACAAAAGCGAAGCCACCATGGCTTACGGAGATTACGGCCTCCGATTCCTCGCAACAATCACAAGTTCTTACACCGGTGACATGGTGAATCTCAAGCAAGAAGAAGCTAGGGAAGGGAAAACCTAGGAATAGGTGGGAGAGAGAGTAATGCAAGAGATAGGATGAGGATACCCCTTCATCCCCTATTTAATAGGGCTTTGGCTATTTCCCAAAGACCCCCCTAGATACATGAGTGAACTACCTAGCCGAAGCATTGCAGTCCAAGCTCCAGAAAATATCTTCCTCGATTTGAATGGATGGCCCCGCTTCCTGCCAGGAGTTGTCGTCGCCTCGACGCAACCTCCAAGATTCCGCCACGTGCCATCCCCGCTTCCTCGGAAGCTCCGCCTAGGTTTTGAGGCCCAAACCCAGGAAACCCGCCACCGGTAGCTTTGGGCTCAACTACCGAACCCGGAGTTTTGAGGCCCAAACTCGGAAACTGTCCTCGGATGGTTTTGAGGCCCAAACCACCAAACCGCTCGACTCGAGCCACCTTGTCCTCGCCCGGTCGGACTCCGAGTCCCATGAGCCTCCGCTCGACCCGCTCGTCCACCGTCTTGACTCGGTCGACTCGGTCTACCTCCATGTCTTCTCGCACTTGCCGGTGCCAAGTACTAGCCACCACAGCTAGTCCGCCGACGCCCATGGTCCCTCAGTCTGAGCCCCGCTTCCGCCCTTCACCGCTCTCAGTCCATCGGCACGGCAAGCCTCTACTCGACCTTCTCCACGCCATTGACCACTGTCACTAGGCATAGCACCTGCACACCATAAGCCGATAGACAGGCACACATTTGCTTTTGCAAAGGGTTAGAATCAAGCCACTCAAACTGAACCGCTCAAGTGTTGGGCAATCACTCATCACAAAACTGAACTACATGGGTACTTACCCACCACGTGTTCGCAAGGGGATAGATCAGTGGGAGGACAAAACTCCTACCGGACCGTTTCCTCTTCTTATGGGGGCATTACCTTTTCAGAACTTGCCTAAGAACACGTGGTGGAATACAAAGACTAGACAAGGCTGTCACCTCTTGCTAGCTACCACAAACAATCCGTGCAACAAGCTATAACCAAGGATAAGATAATGTATAAGCACCACACCTACACACAACTTACTACTTTGACTATGATCTATAATCAAAGCACCCTATGACAAGCAATGATCGCATACGGGAAAGGCCACAAGCATCACAGACTATTGATGTAAAGGCTATTAAAGAGCAAAAGCATATAACAATACTATATCTAGTATAGTAATGCTCAAAGTAAATAGTAAGTATAGTAGAGAGAAAGATATATATTGAATAAGGGTAAAGTCTTAGAAAGAAGGAAAGATACAAGAGCTATACCAGACTTTCCAGAAGACAACTCTAGAAATCCCGAGCGTAGCTCGACTCAACTCTAACTCCCACTCTAGACTAAACTACTAGAACAATCTAAGGAATAGAGCTTGTAGGCTTCTTCACCATGTGTAGAGAGGTGGGTATGAGGCTCTATTTATAGTGGGATGTGGAGTAGGGGCTACTCCAGCATCACGTTAGCAATCCAGGGGCTTCAATCCTCCACCCTTGGATCCAACCGACCCTTGAACCGTCCTTGGGTGGATGGTGGTGATTTCCACCATGTGCGGAGTGGTATGGAGGTTGGCAGGGGCCAAACCGACCTAGGGGGCGGTCATCTGACCCCCCTATGGTCAGTGGGCTGCCCTCTGGCCTCCTGGAAGTGGCCCCACTGGTCAGGGACCAGGTGGGAGCCAGGTGGGCCCATGGGGTGGTCGGGCGACCCCTCCTTGGTTCCACTTGTCATTGAGGTTGGTTGTTGGTTCTGAGGTGGTTGTCACGTTTATCTCCTTAGTGTGGGCCCATGGATCCATGTGCTATTCTTGTGAGCCGTTGAGAGGAAAAACAGAGTGATCTAATGGTTGGATTCCACTCTAGAGTGCCTCTCTTGGATCATGGCTGAGAGGGGAGAGCTGGTGGGCCCATAGGCTAGTTGGCCGACCCCCTATGTGGGTCCCAGCGAACACATGGTGGATAAGTACCCATGTATGTTCAGCTTTGATGATGAGTGATCGTCCAACACGTGAGTGTTTCAGTTTGAGTGGCTTACCCTAACCTCTGCGAAAGCAGAAATGTATGCTTGTCTATCGGCTTGTGGTGTCCAGGTGCTATGCCTAGTGACAGTGGTCAATGGCGTGGAGAAGGTCGAGTAGAGGCTTGCCGTGCCGATGGACTGAGAGCGGTGAAGGGAGGAAGCGGGGCTCGGACTGAGGGACCATGGGCGCCGGCGAACTAGCTCTGGTGGCTAGTACTTGGCACCGTCGAGTGCGAGAAGACATGGAGGTAGACCGAGTCGGCCGAGTCAAGATGGTGGACGCGTGAGTCGAGCGGAGGCTCAGGGGACTCGGAGTGGTTTGGTGGTTTGGGCCTCAAAACCATCCGCGTCGGTTTCCGAGTTTGGGCCGCAAAACTCGGGGTTCGGTAGTTGAGCCCAAAGCTACCGGTGGTGGGTTTCCTGGGTTTGGGCCTCAAAACCTAGGCGGAGCTTCCGAGGAAGCGGGGATGGCACGTGGCGGAATCCTAGAGGTTGCGTCGAGGCAACGGCAACTCCTGGCAGGAAGCGGGGCCGTCCATTCAAAATGCGGGAGATATTTTCGGAGCTTGGACTGCAATGCTTAGCCTAGGTAGTTCACTCAATGTATCTAGGGGGGTCTTTGGGAAATAGCCAAAGCCCGATAAGTAGATAGTGAAGGGGTATCCTTCATTCTATCTCTTGAGCCCTAATCATTTGCCCCAACTCTCTCTCTCTCTACCCTCTCTCTAGTTCATAAGATCCCTAGGTTGATTTCACCAACCTCTGTAAGAACTTGAGTTTGTTGCGAGGAATCGGAGGCCGTAACCTCCGTAAGCCATGGTGGCTTCGTCTTCTTGATCGTGTCCCCGTTTTGCTTGTGTTCTTCGCGGTTTTGCTTTTGCTCCCTCTTTGTTCCCGAGATGATTTCTCTTTGTAGGTAGTAGCTCTTGCAAATCCGCTTGAACCAAGTTGTTCGTATTCGTGAGGAGCACCTTTGCACCAAAGGAATTCACCTCAAACCTCATGAGTGCGTAGATCGGGCGATTTCTTTGCGGCGTTCTTCGTTTTTCCTTTTTCTCCCCCAAATCCGAGTGTTCCCATTTATCCTCTCCAAATTGAGTGATGATTTCTTCGGGATAGCTCCCCAACTGTACAAGGATAATGCCTACAAAGTTTGGTTGTAGTTGGAGTTCATTTGATTAAGTTTTGGGAAGATTTGGTGGAGTAAAATTGATTTTCGCGTTTTTCTGCGCTCGTAGGCACCGGACAACCGTCCGGACAACTCTCCGTACCATTGCAAGTTGTCCGGTGGTGTGGCCGAAAATCTGCAGAAAACCACCTAGCTCCGGACCATACCTCCGGACAACTTCCATTGGTCCTGAGGTAAGCGTCGGACCACTAGTCCGGAGCTTGGGTACACACTGTTTTGCTATTTTTTTGCGTCAGACTACCCTCCGGACCACCCACCGGACCATAGCACCGGACCATTGCAAGTGTCCAGTGGTGTGGCCGAAAAACTACAGCAAGGACCATAGCTCCGGACCATACCTCCGGACAACTTCCATTGGTCCTGTGGTACCTCCGGACCACTTGTCATGTGGTCACTGTTGACCGCTGTTTTGGCCGTTTCTCTCTCGTCCGAACTCCGAATCAAGTTCCGTTTGTTGCGTTGGATTCGTATTCATGTAAGGAACATGATTAGGTACCTTTGAGACTAGTTCTCATAAGTACTTTTGGGTGTGCTCTTGCCTCTTTCCTCTAGGGGTTGAGAGTACCTCTCTTGGTGTATTGGTTTCGAGTTCGTGGCTTCGATTGTTCTCCATCTTCTTCGACCGCTCCGCTGCACCTTTGGGGGTATTCCTAAGGTGTCCACCTACTTGTTAGGTCGTGTGCGAGTCAGTTCTTACGAGGTCAAGTTTTGGGTGTGAGTTTGGGACAAGGGCCAAGTCTTTGAGTTGAATTTTAATTGGCTCCCATTCACGCCCCCCTCTGGTCGCCGTTCTCGGTCCTTCAATTGGTATCAGATCTGGTTAAGGATCAATCCACCTTACACGGTTCTTGATCCATGAAGGCGACATGGAGCGAGGTGCTGGCAAACCTCCGTTCTTCGATGGAACAAACTTCGCCTATTGGAAGGTGCGCATCTCCGCTTACCTCCAAGGGCTTGATACGAAGTATTGGGAGACTTGTGAGAGTGCTGACTATGCGGTTCTTGGCGCTCGGATTAATGAGCTGCAAATCATGCAACATGCGTCAAATGCAAGAGCCCGTAGCATCCTCTTCTCGAGTTTGTCTCTTTCTGAGTTTGAGAGAGTTTCGAGTCTCACTACGGCATGGGAGATCTGGCAAACACTTGTGTGATATCATGAGGGTAACACTCAGATGAAGTCCAGACTCTTCGACACGTATCGTAGATAGTACGAGAACTTTTCTCAGTTGGCCGGCGAATTTGTTGACGGGATGTTCACTCGCTTCCAATCTATCGTCAACAAGATGCGTGCTAATTGAGCCAACTTGCCTTATGATGATCATGAGATGGCTATCAAGCTTTTGCATGCTCTTGATCGGAAGGTGTGGGAGATGAAGGTGGCTGCCATTCAGGAGTCACCGGGCTATGATGCACTGACCGTGGACGAGCTGTTCAGCAAGCTCAAGTCCTCGGAGATTGACTACCAGACCCGGGCCAAGCTTGAGAACCCGTCGAAACCATCTATGGCGTTGGTTTCTGGCCCCGGCGGTACGTCTTCTTCCTTCTCTAACCCTTCACACTCCTTGTTTTCTTTGTCTTTGATTTCTGTGACAGAGGAGCAAGTGGAGGCTCTTGGAGATGATGAGTTAGCTTTGGTCATCACCAAGTTCTCACGGTTTCACAACAACCGTTTGAACCGTCGGCGTGGTGGCTCAGCCAAGGGGTACTACCATTACGGTGATGAGGATCACTTCATCGCAAACTGCCCCAAGAAAGCTGCGGATGACTTCACCAAGCGCAAGGACAAGCGCGAGCACCCCTTCGAGGACAAGCACAAGCCCAAGGGTGGCTATCACCGAAGGTCCTCCAAGAAGCTGATCGACAAGGTGAAGGCCAAGCACCGAGCCTTCCTCGCCTCCCTCAGCGACATCGATGCCTCCTCCGATGGAGGTGCTTCTTCAAGAGATGATGAGTCGAAGGGAAAGGTTGAGGACAAGCTCAACGGCCTTTGCTTCTATGCCGACGCCAAGCACGGTGGTTTTTGCACCATGGCGATTGAAGAAGGCAAGGTCGGCAAGTGCAAGGATGGCCCAGACTACGACTACGACTCTGACACACCCGAGGTACCAACCACCATCGAGTCCCTCTGTCTTGAGATTGAGTCTCTGAACGACGCCTTGATGAGTCAAGATGCGTTTCTCAAGCGTGCTGCTGTCGAGAGGAACGACTTTAAGGCGAAATACCTTAGCGCTCTTCATGAGCTAGATTTTGCTAAGGCGTCAGTGGTGGTTACCGAGGAGGTAGAGTGTGATGCTTGCGCCATTCACATGTCTGATCTTGTCACTCTCCAGGACAAGTATGGCACTCTACTTGAGGAGGTCAGTGAGCTGAAGGCTAGGCCTAGCTTACTTGGTGCGTTCAAGTCTTGCTTAGGCTTCGTTCTGAGCTGGCACAGAAGGATGCTAAGATCGCTGTGTTAGAGAAGGTCAGCTCAGATAGCACTAGAGAGTCGGATCGCTTTGAGGCTTTGGAGCTTGAGAACCCGTCGTGCAGACACGACAAGATGCGAACCGAGGAAGAAAACACATACCTTCTGTCCATATTGAGCTGGGTGTCTTGTTGAGAGCCGCAGTTGGGGATGATGCTTAGCCAATGCAAAAGGGCTGGCAGCACGGGAGTAGGCTTTGCTATAGGTGGGAAGGACGATAGCATGTTCGGTAAGATCGGCGAGTGCAGTGGTTTGAGCAAGAATGAGAAACCCACCACAACTCCCAAGCTTACCAAGATCACTCCACCTAAGTCTACCAGCCCCTCTAAGTTTCCTATGAGAGATGGTGTGTTTGAAGAGCCACCCAAAACCACTCCACCAAAGCAAGTGTGGATTGCAAAACCGAACCATCTTCGCAACCCACTTGACACACTGCCAGACATCTCTAGTGATCCCCTTCCTAAGAAAGCTAGAGCCACCCAACCTAACAAGAGAGTGCCTACCAAGAGTGTGGTGAGGTACCATTGTGAGTATTGTGAGTGGGATGGGCACTTGGTTAAGTTTTGCTTTAGGAGGAAGAGAGATGATCGAAGGCAGGTTGAGTTGAACAACCGGGACATGTACCACCCACGAGTTGGGGTGCGTGAACCGGAAGTTCGGAGGCGCACTACTAGGCCTAGAGGTACAATGCCTCAAGGTGCTAGGCCTCAAGATGTGAGACCACATGGTGGTCGTGCCCGCGGGGTACCGGTTGTGACCCATACGACTACGGGCCTCGTGGCGGTGGTTTTACTCCACCCTTCTCTAGCGGACCATGTTTTCCCTATCGTGGTGATCGCTATTCCCCCGTGGGGCAGGAGATGTTTGGTTTTTCTCCTAACCCATTCTTTTGGCAAATGGGACAACACTAGTATCCTTCACAATTTACTAACCCCAGTGTTGGTCCATTTGCTCACCCTATGTCTTTTTATTAATGTAGAAAGGAGGACTGGAGGAGACTTGGCTTGTGGATTTCGGATGTTCACGCCATATGACCGGAAGTGCCAAGTGGTTCTCCAGCCTCGACCCCGTGCGCCACACCGAGTACATTACATTCGGGGACAAGAGTAAAGGTAAGGTTGTGTCCCGGGGGTCCATCCGAGTCAATTCGTCTTTTGTCCTCAAGGATGTTGCTTTGGTTGTGAATTTGCATTTTAATCTTCTCTCGGTTTCGCAACTCCTTGAAGATGGTTTTGAAGTGAGGTTTAAGCCAAACGTGTCTCGGATTTTGGACTCTTGTGGTGATCTTGTTTGCCGGATTTTGCCTTTCGGGAAGGTTTTTCGTGCGGATTTCTCTATCTCTTCCGGACCTTCTCGTTGTCTTCTTGCCGGTTCTTCTTCCGAGCTTTGGAAGTGGCATAGGAGATTGGGACATTTGAGTTTTGACTTGCTTGCAATGCTTAGCTCAATGGACCTTATCCAAGGATTGCCAAACCTAAAGTTCGAGAAGGATTTGGTTTGCCATCCTTGCAGACATGGCAAGATGGTTGCTGCTTCCCATCCTCCCGTAACTCAAATTATGACCTCACAACCCAGTGAGCTCTTACACATGGACACAGTTGGTCCAACTCGGGTTAGGTCGGAAGGAGGGAAGTGGTATGTTGTTGTAGTCGTTGATGACTACTCGAGGTACTCTTGGGTGTTCTTTTTGGCGAGTAAGGATGAGGCTTTTCCACTTGTTCGAGATCTAATTTTGAGATTGCAAAATGAGCTACCTAAGAATGTCATGAGAGCTATCCGCAGTGACAATGGCACATAATTCAAGAATGCTCACTTTGCAACTCTCTGCTCTTCTTTGGGTCTCGATCACCAGTTTTCCTCACCTCACACTCCATAGCAGAACGGTGTTGTTGAGCGCAAGAATCGGACCCTAGTTGAGATGGCTAGGACGATGCTCGATGAGCATAGGACTCCTAGGCGGTATTGGGCCGAAGCACTCAGTTCTGCTTGTTATGTTTCCAATCGCATTTTTCTCTGAGCTTTCAAGAAAAAGACCTCTTATGAGTTGCGATTTGGGAGACCACCCAAGGTAAGTCACCTACGGGTGTTTGGGTGCAGGTGCTTCATCCTCAAAAAGGGCGGTAAGTTGGATAAATTTGAATCGTGGTCTTCTGATGGTATCTTTCTTAGTTATTCTACTCACTCTCGTGCTTATTGTGCACTTAACCTTGAAACTAACCGAGTGATGGAGACTTGTGAGATTACCTTCGATGAAACTATGCCCTGTGTTTCCACTGCTTTTGAGCTTGCAGGTCATGATAAGGTGAACACTAGCATCTTTGTGGAGGAGGAGCAGGACGACGCCGATTGGGGTGATCCCGAGCTGACTCCACCGGCTGCCCCCGTCGACCCTGCGACATCCACTTCGGCTCACGGTCCCGATCCTACTACTTCCTCTACCTAGGGGCCGTTCGAGCAGCTTCCTCAGTCGGTGCCCGTTGCACCTGAGGGAGCTCCAGCTGCTGTCGAGGGGGAGGCCACTTCGTCCAGGCAAGCTCCCCGCCACATCCAGCGGCAGCACCCGCCGGAGAACATCATCGGCGGCATTGACCGTCGAGTCACACGGTCCAGGTCCTATATCACTCACTTTGCTCATTCGGCTTTTGTCACGTCTTTTGAGCCCCGAGATGTTGGACACGCTTTGATGGATTCAGATTGGGTTAATGCTATGCATGAGGAGTTAGAAAACTTTGAGCGAAACCGCGTTTGGGTCTTAATTCCTCCACCACCTAGTTGCCACCCTATAGTACCAAATGGGGTTTCAAAAATCAACAAAGTGAGGATGGGGTGGTAGTGCGCAACAAGGCTAGGTTGGTAGCTCAAGGTTTTTGTCAAAAGGAGGGAATAGACTATGAGGAAACCTTTGCTCCCGTAGCTCGTTTAGAAGCCATAAGAATCCTTCTAGCTTTTGCGGCTTCTAAGGTTTTTAAACTTTTTCAAATGGACGTTAAAAGTGCTTTCTTAAACGGCTACATAGAGAAGGAAGTTTATGTTAAACAACCTCCCGGTTTCGAAAATCCCAAGTTTCCAAACCATGTTTTTAAACTTCACAAAGCTTTGTATGGTTTGAAACAAGCACCTAGAGCATGGTATGATAGGCTAAAAACCTTTTTTCTTGCTAAGGGCTTTAAAATGGGATCGGTAGATAAAATGTTGTTTCTCCTCAAGCAAGGCAAAGACACTCTCCTTGTCCAAATATACGTGGATGATATCATCTTTGGTGGTTCTTCTCATGCTCTTGTTGCCAAGTTTGCAGATCTTATGAGCAGGGAATTTGAGATGAGCATGATGGGAGAGTTGACTTTCTTTCTCGGGTTGCAAATCAAGCAAACCCGGGAAGGGACGTTCGTGCACCAAGGCAAGTACACGAAGGATATCTTGAAGAAGTTTGATATGGGTGAGGCAAAGCCTCTTTCCACGCCCATGTCGACTATGACTGCCTTGGATGCGGACGAGGAAGGAGAGGTGGTGGACCAGATGGAGTACCGCAGCATGATCGGGTCGCTTCTGTACCTGACCACGACCCGGCCGGACATTCAGTTCGCCGTCTGCCTGTGTGCTCGCTTTCAGGAGTCCCCACGGACGTCGCACAAGCAGACGGTGAAACGCATCATGAGGTACTTGCGCTTCACTCCCGAATTTGGTCTTTGGTTCTCCACCTCTTCCTCTCTTGTGCTTTGCGGTTATTCTGACGCCGACTTTGCCGGTTGCCGACTTGATCGGAGGTCCACTTCTGGGACTTGCCCGTTTCTCGGGTCTTCTTTGGTTTCTTGGTCTTCTCGCAAGCAGTCTAGCGTGGCACAGTCGACATGCGAAGCTGAGTACGTTGCCGCGGATAGCTGTTGCTCGCAGTTGATTTGGATGATTGCCACTTTGAGAGATTTCGGTCTTGAGCTTACTAAGGTGTCTCTGCTTTGTGATAGCACGAGTGCAATTAGTGTGGCCAAAAATCCCGTGCTTCATTCAAAGACCAAGCACATTGAGGTCCGCTTTCACTTCTTGAGAGATCATTATGAGAAGGGAGACATTGACCTCCAGCATGTCGAGACCCAAAACCAGCTTGCAGATATTCTCACTAAGCCTTTGGATCAAGCTGCGTTTTCTTGCCTTTGGGGTGAGTTGGGTGTTTGCTTTCCTTTTTAGAGGAGGAAAGTTTTGTGTATCATAGTTCTTTCTGGTTCTTTTTGTCTTTTCTTTGTCCTTCTTCTCTTTTGGTGTCTTGATTGTATTAGTTGGTGTCATTGCATTTTGCATCTCATTTGCATTTGTGACATAGTTCATTTTAAGCTTCATATCTATAGCCGATATAATGAATCTATACTCTGTTTGAGGTGTTTTATGTGTCTATGGTGTTGTCTAACTTAGACTCTTTTTGATCTTTATGATATGCAAAAGAGCTAAGTTCGAGAAGCTTTAAAACTGAATTTAAATTCTCCATGTCACCTCTGAAATGGCACTAGCTTGTGTAGGCTTTTGAAGATCCTTCTTGGCTGCCTTGTATATAGCTTGTAACTATGGCTCTTCATTGTTTCATTCACTACCTTTGAGCACCATGATTAATATCTAAAATGACATTGCTCTCTGTTTTGTGAATTGGAAAGATCAAGTTGGGTCAGCATTGTGAGCACTTCACCGTGTGTTCGAGACTGCTTCCCATATGGGTCGATACTTGAGCGGTGTCGTGTATGACCAAAACCGGTGTGTCAAGTCCTTTGACTTCGTCCGCTTGGTAAGCAGTGGCATCACTTTGCTTACACCACTCGCATACAACTTAAATGTGCCTAAAACTGAATTTTGGCTGCATAACTCTGAAATTTGAAAAATTCATTCAGTTGGGTCATTGGCTTGTTGTATGAACTTTGCTAAGGGATAGTTTTACTTGCAATACATGAGATTGCTTTGAGATAGATTCTATCTTGCTTGCCATGTCTAGCTGTCTCTAGGAGGTGATACCCTTTCTCTGCTCTCACATGATATGCTCTCTAAAATAGCTTCTAAAGTGATCTTAAGCTCAATTTGAGTCTTTGTTGGGCACGTAGAGCTTTTCCTATTCTCACAGGATCACATCACTTAGAGCATCTATTCATTGTCTTAGCTCTAAGTATGAAGTTTTGCACTCATTTTGCATTTCATGGCATTTGTAGCCAGATCTTGAGTTGTTGACGTTTGATGAGCTACATGTGTCAACAAGGGGGAGAGATGTGCATTTCATTCCATTTTCAGCCATCTACTTCCAAGGGGGAGAAAATGTGATTTTTGAGCTTAATTGGTATCTTTTTGACTTGGCTCTTTTCACCCCTTCTTGGTATCTGGAGAGTGCTTCTCTTAGTTTTCCAATTGGTATCTTGCTCAGGGGGGGTTTTGCTAGATGTGTTGAGTCTTTGCCTCTTCTAGAGGGTCTAGCTTGCTTTGTTGGCTCCGATAGGTTTCGATTGCTTCTTGAGCATTAGGGGACATAAGTGGTTTCAATTGGTATCTTTTGAGCCCCCCTAGTGTTTAATTTGGAAGTTTGAGCTTTGAGAACTGTGATTGGTATCTTGGACTTGCTAGCGGTGTTGAGCCCGTTTTCTGCCTCTTCTTGAGGGCTAGCTTTGATTGTCCATATGCTTTTGTTTGGCATCAGTAAGTGGTTTTGTCATGAGGTGTTTTTGAAGGATGCTTTTAATTGGTATCAATTTTTGACTCTCTCTTTCAATTGGTATCGTGCTTTGAAGTCATCTCTATTGGTATCGTTTTGCTTCTCTCAAGTGACCCCGTTTTGGCTTTCTTAGCTTTTTGGTCATTTGGAGAGCTTTACCTTGTGGCTCAAATCTGAAATGCACTTGTGTTGACAATGCACTCATCAAGGGGGAGATTGCGAACACATGGTGGATAAGTACCCATGTATGTTCAGCTTTGATGATGAGTGATCGTCCAACACGTGAGTGTTTCAGTTTGAGTGCCTTACCCTAACCTCTGCGAAAGCAAAAATGTGTGCTTGTCTATCGGCTTGTAGTGTCTAGGTGTTATGCCTAGTGACAGTCAATGGCGTGGAGAAGATCGAGTAGAGGCTTGCCGTGCCGATGGACTGAGAGCGGTGAAGGGCGGAAGCGGGGCTCGGACTGAGGGACCATGGGCGCCGGCGGACTAGCTGTGGTGGCTAGTACTTGGCACCGGTGAGTGGGAGAAGACATGGAGGTAGACCGAGTTGGTCGAGTCAAGATGGTGGATGCGTGAGTCGAGCGGAGGCTCAGGGGACTCGGAGTCCGACCGGGCGAAGACAAGGTGGCTCACGTCGAGTGGTTTGGTGGTTTGGGCCTCAAAACCATCCGCATCGGTTTCCGAGTTTGGGCCGCAAAACTCGGGGTTCGGTAGTTGAGCCCAAAGCTACCGGTGGCGGGTTTCCTGGGTTTGGGCCTCAAAACCTAGGCGGAGCTTCCGAGGAAGCGGGGATGACACGTGGTGGAATCCTGGAGGATGCGTCGAGGCGACGGCAACTCCTGGCAGGAAGCGGGGTCGTCCAATCAAAATGCGGGAGATATTTTCGGAGCTTGGACTGCAATGTTTAGGCTAGGTAGTTCACTCAATGTATCTAGGGGGTCTTTGGGAAATAGCCAAAGCCGGATAAGTAGGCGGTGAAGGGATATCCCTCATTCTATCTCTTGAACCCTAATCATTTGCCCCAACTCTCTCTCTACCCTCTCTCTAGTTCATGAGATCCCTAGGTTGATTTCACCAACCTTTGTAAGAACTTGAGTTTGTTGCGAGGAATCGGAGGTCGTAACCTCCAAAAGCCATGGTGGCTTCGTCTTCTTGATCGTGTCCCCATTTTGCTTGTGTTCTACGCGGTTTTGCTTTTGCTCCCTCTTTGTTCCCGAGATGATTTCTCTTTGTAGGGAGTAGCTCTTGCAAATCCGCTTGAACGAAGTTGTTCGTATTCGTGAGGAGTATCATTGCACCGAAGGAATTCACCTCAAACCTCACGAGTGCGTAGATCGGGCAATTTCTTTGCGGCGTTCTTTGTTTTTCCTTTTTCTCCCCAAAATCCAAGTGTTCCTGTTTATCCTCTCCAAATTGAGCGATGATTTCTTCGGGATAGCTCCCCAACTGTACAAGGATCATGCCTACAAAGTTTGGTTGCAGTTGGAGTTCATTTGATTGAGTTTTGGGAAGATTTGGTGAAGTAAAATTGATTTTCGTGTTTTTCTGCGCTCAGTTCGTAGGCACCGGACAACCCTCCGGACAACTCTCCGTACCATTGCAAGTTGTCCGGTGGTGTGGCCGAAAATTTGCAGCAAACCACCTAACTCCGGACCATACCTCCAGACAACTTCCATTGGTCCTGAGGTAAGCGTCGGACCACTAGTCCGGAACTTGGGTACACACTGTTTTGCTGTTTTTCTACGTCGGACTACCCTCTGGACCATTGCAAGTTGTTCGGTGATGTGGCCGAAAAACTACAGCAAGGACCATAGCTCCGGACCATACCTCCGGACAACTTCCATTGGTCCTGTGGTACCTCCGGACCACTTGTCCTGTGGTCACTGTTGATCGTTGTTTTGGCCGTTTCTCTCTCGTCCGGACTCCGAATCAAGTTCCGTTTGTTGCATTGGATTCGTATTCACGTAAGGAACATGATTAGGTACCTTTGAGACCAGTTCTCATAAGTAATTTTGGGGTGTGCTCTTGCCTCTTTTCTCTAGGGGTTGAGAGTACCTCTCTCGGTGTATCGGTTTCTAGTTCGTGGCTTTGATTGTCCTCCATCTTCTCCGAACGCTCCGCTGCACCTTTGGGGTCTTCCTAAGGTGTCCACCTACTTGTTAGGTCGTGTGCGAGTCGGTTCTTACGAGGTCAAGTTTTGGGTGTGAGTTTGGGACAAGGGCCAAGTCTTTGAGTTGAATTTTAATTGGCTCCCATTCACCCCCCTCTGGTCGTTGTTCTCGGTCCTTCAGTCCCACTGGCTCTCCTTTGCTCCTTTTGTTCATTCCTGCATTCAAACACTCATGGAGATGTGGAACTGGTTATTTGATAAAATATGCTCATGACGTGTTTGTTTATCCTTGATCCTAAGGTTGGTGGCATCATTTTAGTTATATAAAAGTGCCTCATATTTTGTGCCAACAGTAATCCGTAGCGGCCGGCGTAGGTTCGTCGGATCTCTGTTTTGCCATTGTCGCCGGTGAGGGTGCTCTGGAGCTCCTCCGTTTCAACCTTGTAGCTCGATAGGTTCGGGGTGAAGTCAGGAAGCTAGTAGAGTGCTCAGTTAGGGCTGTTGGTTGTCGACGGCGACGCATCGCCGTCTCCAGTGGTCACCGGTGCCGCTGTCCTGTTTTGGGACACTGACAGATTGGACCGTTGTGTCAGTGACTCAGCAGTATAGGTTTTCTATTTTCTAAAAATGAATAGTACTGCACTTTGTTATTTTTGTATCTATTTTTTTGTGTATCCATAAATCATGAAATTAATTGTGTATACTCTCTGATATATGTAGTATTTAATAAAAATATAATATGTTACTGTCCAGTACATTTAATGCTGTAAAAATGTCTAGTTTAATTAGAAAAGCCATTTTCAATGATTTTTCATGCTCTGTTTATAATTCCAAAAATCATGAAAATAATTATACAACATATATGTAACTGTACCTTGTTGTACAAAAAGTTTGAGGTCCATTGGAAAAACTTTTGAAACTTGATTATTTAGTTAATTAATAAATAATTAGTAGAATCATTAGAAACCTTAATCACTATAGGATTTGGCTGACTTTGAATTGTTTGATTGCACATTTGTCATTGTTCAGTGACAACCACAATATAAACATGTATTTGATGTGATGTTGAGTTTTAGTTCTTTTGGACATAATTATTAAATTAATTAGTTAACTAAACATGAGTTGGTTAATTACTTATGGAACTAAGTTTTATTTTCTTTAGTTAAGGGAAGTTGTACTCAATATAATTAATCATGATTTCTCATCACTTAGCCATGTGATTTTATATGTGTTAAGCATCATGTTTACATTTAAGCATCATCTAAGCATATCATTATCGTATAGATAATCCTATTGTTGGTGGAGAGGTCCATCATATAATTGGTTTGGATAATCAGCACTACGAGGCTGGGTTTGATATCTTTGGTACTGAACCAGAGACTATTTATCCTGCAAACCAAGGCAAGCCCGGTGCATTCAAACCCTACCTTGTATTTCAAAGTTTTCTTTAAATACACTTATGGTTAATTATTGCATGGTTACTATTCTATCAAATTCCTACTTGATGCATAGCCTGATCCTTGAAGTATTTAGTTCATGTACCTTGATACCTGTTTTAAATACGCAAGTTACTTTCGCAGCTTGGTATGCTTAGAATGAAAAACTGGTAGATGATTTCCAGTCATGTACACATAACATATTGTTGTGGCAAATGGTTATGCACTTTTGAGAAAGGAATGTTTTGATGGAAGTAATAATTGGGACCGGGCGGACACGGTGTTTGGGAGCCACCAGTGGTGACTGGTGAGTGGGTTCTCTCTGCCTGTGTCATTAGGAACCGTCCGTTGTAAATGTCTAAGCATTGTGACTTTGGAGTACCGATCACATACTCCGGGAAGCTAGACTCTGGCTATTCCAGTCTTAAGAACGGTTAATCTACACTGGGAGTGGAGAGATGGCGAGAGTAGTGTGTACTCTCCAAGCTCGAGGAACTGGATGGAGGCGTATTGTGCTCTCGGGTGGCGGAACCCCGGTCTTTACTGGAGGATCTAGGGAAAGGTCGTTATATGTGTGCTTTAGTGTTGCATATGGCGTGTGGTTGGGAAGCCCCAGCTGGGCTTAACCGGTTTGAATCGTCGTGTTCCTCGGAAATGGAAACATAACCTAGTTGTTTACATCATAGTTAATGAAACTTAAACTGGATACATGATCATCCCTTTTGGATATGGTTTGTTGCCTCGTTATCGATCATAAATTCAGATCGGTACTTGAGTAACTTTTTATGAGAACTAAATCAATTTCAATTGTCTTTATAAATGCTCATTTATGCAAAATACTTGATTCTTGCAAAACCCCACCTTGAATCCTATGACTTGCATATTGTTATATATTCATCACAATTTATTTGTCGAGTAAGTCTTGTTGAGTACTCCCATACTCAGGGTTTGTTAACCCTTGTTGCAGATGAAGATCCTAATGCAGTGGGTACAACTTCGTGTTGTATGACCATGATTGTCGTTGAAGATCAGTGTTGAGGATATAACCTCGGCATATCCCCAGGGACTTTCTTGGGCCTGCCGACCAGGAGACGACCTAGCCCACGAGACCTTGCGGCACGCGACCAGCCTGTCGTGCTCGCTAAGGACTCCTAAGAAGACTTGCTCGCCAAGGAAGATCCTAGTAGATAGACTTGGATCCCTTGCCATAGGGAACCAATCGTAATATGTTAGGATATGGAAATTGTAACCCTGCTCCCCGACTATATAAGGCGAGCAGGGACCCCCTCAAAAAACCTCAGATAACCTCTCTTAGATCATCTACTAATCTTGTAACCTGATACACAAGATCAATCTAGCCACCAGAACACATGACGTAGGGTATTACGGCGGTTTGCCGGCCCGAACCTCTCTAAATTGCCGTGTCTACGCTCTCTATGTTACGCTTGATCGTCGTCGCCACACCTCCGCCTAACAATCTACTACCGTGGGGTATCCCCTAGGTAGACTGCGACGCATATTTCGTCAACAGTTGGCGCGCCAGGTAGGGAATGTGTGCATCGACTTCATGGCTCGTCAAGCAGTCACCTTCCCGGAGTCGATGGTCCTTCCAGCGCCTGGCACCATGATCCAGATCGGATCTATTTCTTGGACCATCGGATCCGCGCCACGCGGGGTAAGTTCACCACCATCGTCGTGTCATCCTGACATGCCGAGGTACCACCCGCGCAAAGACATCAACATCAACGACCTGATTGGCGTCGTCGATCGCACCAACGCCGGAATCATCAGCTGCATCGACCTCGTCCAGGCGGCGCGAAGCCGACTTCCAGGTCACCACGTTCGCCGACAACGCCGCCATAGGTCTCCACCGAAGGCAGTGGTCACGACGACCAGGGACACTCGCCCCTCCCCAATGATGCCCTACGGGCTCAGTAATCAGGCCGTTGTCTCTCAGCGCCAAACACGTCGTTTGATTTCCGACCAGATCCACTCAGCACCCATCGTGAACACCGTCATCATCTCCCCGATCTCCGACGACTCCGACCAGGCAGTATCTCTCGATGGCACGGTCTCCTCAGCCTCGGTCGCCTCCACGAGGCCCGAAACGCCCGGTTCATCTAGATCGGCCGGCGGCATCCCATAATTCCCCTAGGTTTCGGGGGGATAGTCTTTCAAGTATCCGCCGACAACGTCCAATGCGACAACGAGACGGAGGCCGATCGCATCGCGAGGGAACAACGCAACAACAAGCGCACAATACGGCACGAACGGGATCGCGTCGAGCAAGAGAAACGAAATGAGGAGCACCGCGAGCAAGACCAGAGAAACGGCAGTCGCATGCCAAGACGAAATCTCCAGAATGACTTCGATCGGATAGGCGACGTTCCGGTATATCCAACCCCGAGCGCCAACCTCGCCGCGGCAACATGCGAGCTGTCCAAACTCCACCCTACGCTCGAGACTGAGAAAATAAGAGCTCACCTCAAAGCAGCAGTGGTCCAGGTGAATAAGGCGGCTCACCCGTCTGAATTTTCTGATCAGTCTCACAACAGAAACCACTCCAGAAGCCCCCTGCGGAAGTACAGGCGAAGATCTCCGCCACACGATGGGGAGGAACGCGGCTACCCGCGATGTAGACAAACATCAGAGCCGGCACGACGAACCCCTCCGAGGGAGTACCAAGGCAGATCCCCGCGGCGGGACGGCGACCCACGACGCGACCTGACACCACCACCCGTTGGAAATTTGCGACTTCTTTCCCCTCGCTTGCGCGCTGTCCGGTGGCCAATGAATTTCAGGGCAATATCGGTAGACAAATACGACGGCAAGATAAACCCAGAACAATGGGCCTCCACCTACGAGATCACCGTATACGCTTCGGGAGGGAACCAAGATGTGATGGCCAACTACCTCCCCGTGATGCTGTCGACCACGACCAACAATTGGCTCCAGAAGATCCCCGAATGCACGATCGACAGCTGGGAACAACTCAAAGGAATCTTCATTAAAACATACAAAGCCACGTGTGTCTAGCCGGGAACACGGTATGACCTGGAAAATGTCCGCCAAAGGAGCAATGAGAGTCTCCGCGAATATAACAGGCGTTTCTCTCGATAAGCGATTAAGCATCACGGATATCTCCGACCCAGAGGCCATCGCCATCTTCTCCAACGGTTTACGCGCCGACGAACTCAGAAACAAGCTAGCACGGAAGATACCAACGACCATAGAAGAGCTCATGACGATCGCGAATCCTTACGCCAACCATGACGCCGCCGCCAGAAGCAGGGAGACCAGGCGACAGTACTCCCGCTCCCCGGAGTGCGGAAGGGACAGGGATCGCCGATCAGACTACCGAAACGATGGGAGACATGGTGATTACCGGGACTACAGACCGAGCAACTCCGAGCGCTACCCTCATAAGTACGATTACAGACGGGACGATCGTTACGTCGCTAATACAAACGTCAGACCAAGAAAGAACTACGACGAAAGCTACAACAAGATCCTCAGCGGCCCATGCCCCATACACAAGAACGCCAAGCACTCCATGCGTAATTGCGACCTCCTCCAGCAGGCGGTGAAAGGAAGAGGAGACAAAAGGGCAAAGAAGGACGATCCCGACAAGGGCAGAGATCAAGAACCACCAGCACCGGAGTTCCGCCCACCATCAACAACGTACTCCATCTTCGGAGGCGTTGTGGTCGTTGAAGCAGAAAGGAGACGTCGCCAGGTACGCAAGGATGTCTACTCGGTAGCAGCAACAAGCGTGGGCACGGACGACACGCGACACCTAGACTGGTCAAAATAGCCCATCCGCTTCTCCAGAGAAGACGAATGGACAAACTTCAGGTACCCAAGTCGCTTCCCGCTCATTGTTGATCCGACCATCGCCACGTGCCACTTCAGGAAAGTACTGGTCGACAGCGGCAGTGCCCTCAACATCATATTCGCCGACACCTTCCGCCAGCTCGAGTACTCCAAGAAGGACCTCATGCCCGCGAACTTCTCCTTCTGGGGAATCATCCCCAACAAGGTGTCAACACCGGTAGGCCAGATCACCCTACCTGTTCAGTTCGGCAACCAAGACCACTTCAGGGTGGAACACATCACCTTCATCGTCGCCGACTTCGAAACAGCCTACCACGCGATACTGGGTCGACCAGCACTTGCCAAACTCATGGCGGTTCCGCACTACACTTACATGGTGCTCAAGATCCCCACGCAGCAAGGTATCCTCAGCCTCCGAACCAACCTTAAGATCGCATACGAGTGCGAACAACAAATGATAAACACCGTCGAAAAGCCTTGTCTCCCGGACGCGTATAGCCCACAGGGCAGCGACAGCCCGCCGCAAAGAAGCAAAAGGAAGCAGAAGAAGCAACGATCACTCCCAACTCCGGTGGCGAACGGGAATAGAGGTCGAAAGCTCCGGGCAATGCAAGACGCCCCAATATAATCCTAGTTCAATAAAGTTTGTACTATTCTACCTCCAAACAATGAATAAAGGTGCTCTATCTCCATTGTATCTCACCTAACCAATCCTATTATGAAACGCTCCCTACGTACGGCAATCTTCACAAAGCGCCCACGGGGTACAAAGACCTTTGCGACGCGCTCATGGCATAGGTAAACCATCCCAAAGACATTTACAACTATCCTCACCGCAACAACGCCGATAACACACGACGACCACGACAGTGCGACTACTAACGATCGACGACCCCCCCCCCCCAAAACACTCCCATAGTGTTCGACGACCTCTCCAAAACGCAACACGACATTTCTCCAAACAGCCTGGCCATAACCAGAAAGCTCCCGAAGATGGTCTATCAATGGGTCATAGTGAATAGAAGTAGCTACCCTAAGCACTACGACCACGTTGATAGACCTCCTAAGTGATACCTCCTCATAAACCAGGCGGCGTCATTTAGGTCGGGAGCCATGAGGCTATGCGCCCAGAATCTGTATACGACTACGGTACGGTCGACGACTCTACAAGCAGCATGGCTATTCGCCCAGCGTCTGCAGGAACGGTCGGCACAAGCAATGGTCACGCCACGATTAGTCCTCTCGGAAAAAGGACCTGACACTGGTATCATCCAAAGCGTGCATGAGTTGTTCGCCCTCTACGCCGCGGGTTGCCAGCAGTGTACCGCCTTGGGAGTCCTTATGTATCCTACGCGTGAAGTGGCGCCAACCCTATGATCTGGAGCATTTGAGACCCAAGGCAGAACGACTCATCGCGACGGCTCACCACTATCGGGCACGACATGACATACAAGTGAAACAAAAGCTCACCGCCCGGATATATTACAGCTTTGTAGTTTTCACTTACACGTCCGACCACTTGTATCTGAGATACAAATCACTGTTGTCTTGTAGCAAAACAAAGCGTGATCACAAAATCGACATTAAAGAGGCAACGTCCAAGGAAAAGATATTCTAGCAAATTACAACTTCATCCTACTAATGCGATAAGCGACCACCTCACAGATGTTCCTAGTACAGAGATCAAACTCATGTCGAATTTGACATTCCAAGCTACAGTACATGATGATCCCGGGCGCATTATCACCCCAACGGCGACACTCGCCCCAGGAACACTGATGAGGAGCGACGACCAAGACTAAATCCGAAACATCCTCCGGTGCACGAATACCCAGAGATCGCCTGATCCTGTGCATGTCATCACGAGAACGGTCCCGAAGACGACGCAAGACACGGTCGCAAAAACGACCATCTTGTAGGGCACCTCCACCGATAGAACCAAGGATAGCACGCGCCTCCGGATTCGCTGAATCGGCATAAAACAGCATCATTGCCATGAAGTACATAGCAACATCATCTCCAACGACCACCGCCCTACCAATAAGATCCCGCCCGACAGAATCTCGCCCGAACACCATCAACCGCTCCAGGCCACGGAAGAACAAAGCCTCACGATGGTCGACATCGAGAAAACGTTGCACGACAGCCGACTCCAGGAAGGGGTAGTAGGGCCGACAATAGTCCTGAATGTGCCGAAGAGACACACGCCGAATCGTCCTCTTCGAATCCTACACACTTTCGGATAAAAGACCAAAAGACGCGACTGTTCCCCGTTCCTCCGCGGTTTTCATCCTTTATACAACCGGCGCGGCGCTTCACTTCCAGGGTTTTTGGGAAACCGCAACGATTGAATACGGAATCGCCACGCCAACCACCTTTTGCGCCACGCAAACGGGCCGATAGAACTAGACACAAAATTACGGCCCATTTAAGCCTGTTTACCTTTCACCCTATGCTTTGTGGCTAATTATTTCCTGCGAACAAATGCTACAGTCCCGGAGACTGGACAAATGTCTATCTCATTTTTTACGCAGCAGCAGGGCACCGACAGTAACCCGATCGACAAAGATGATAAGGCCGACCCGCACCAAAACTCGGGACTCCGTCAACACTGACTACTACCCTCAATGCCAGCACAGTCCCGACCAGGCTCGGGGACTTCGTCCAGTCCCACATCGAGCAACGCTCGAAGACTGCGACCAGGAAGCTAGAGAACAAACGCCTGGAAAAACAACACCCCGGGACTGACGCCGGGGGACTGTGAATAAAAAAGAAGCCTGATACAAGAATCTCTCCGAGCTCCTTCCATCCGGCTCGGGGACTATGGGTATTCGCAGTTGTTTTGTGCAAATTTATGTTCCAATGTCTATGTAGTCACTTTGTGCACTACTTTATAAAGCATGGCACCACGTGCATACTTCACCTGCTACCATGCTTGGGGACTAAGTGGGTACATTTCACCTTGCGGTGAATGTACTGACCTTGTTCATAAGCAAAGCTCTGCTGTTTTAATGTGTGGTTTTTGCAGAGCCTAAGTGGGTACACTTCACCAGGGAAAGACCTTTCAAAAGTTTTTTCTTCTTCAGCACGCCACATTCTCCCAGCAAGCAGCCGCAGCATCAGGCAAGGCGACTAGCTCGCACGCCAGAATATGACGTTCTCGACCAGATCGACCTGGTCGGGAGACCTCTTTGAACAAAATCTCGATCAGCCATGCTGGTCGGGGCTCTACAATGACCACTTCGCATGATGACAACCAGCTGGACGCCTCTCAGGATGACACCACGGACTCGCCAGAAGAATATAACGTGCTCAGGGACTTGTTGGGGATATAACCTCGGCATATCCCCAGGGGCTTTCTTGGGCCTGCCGACAAAGAGACGGCCCAGCCCACGAGACCTTGCGGCACGCAACCAGCCCGTCGTGCTCGCTAAGGACTCCTAAGAAGACTGCTTGCCAAGGAAGATCCTAGTAGATAGACTCGGATCCCTTGCCATAGGGAACCGATCGTAATCTGTTAGGATATGGAAATTGTAACCCTATTCCCCGACTATATAAGGCGAGCAGGGATCCCCTCAAAAAACCTCAGATAACCTCTCTTAGATCATCTACTGATCTTGTAACCTGATACACAAGATCAATCTAGCCACCAGAACACAGGACGTAGGGTATTACGGCGGTTTGCCGGCCAGAACCTGTCTAAATCGCCGTGTCTACGCTCTCTGTGTTATGCTTGATCGCCGTCGCCACACCTCCACCTAACAATCTACTACCGTGGGGTATCCCCTAGGTAGACTGCGACGCATAATTCGTCGACAATCAGTCCTTGTGACTCTTGGGTAGAGTTCCTAGTTTGATTACTTTATAGTGTTTACCACTTGATGTAGATATGACATTAAGTTATGTTTCAAAATTTTAGTTTGTAATATACCTTTATAAGACTTCTGCTATCTGTGTAAACCTCCAAAATGTAATTTATTACAATTTCACTTATGCAATATCTTGATGTCGATCCTGCTCGGAAAGAGGTGGATGACTCGGTTTAAGCCGACGACACCTGACAAATCTTTTAAAACTTGGATCATTTGTTGGGATTAAAGTTGGATGGACAATAATCCTGGCAAGTGGACAATATTTTTAAGAGATTATGTCACACATCATCGGTGGAAAGGATCGAGGCAGTTCATCGGCCATCTCTAGTCTGCTAGATGGGCCAGTAGCATCTGGGGCTACTAACGGGGCCAGGCTAAAGCTCGGCATTGGGCATGTACCGAAGCCGTGCAGGGGGCACTAGAATGGGACCGGTGCCTCCAGTTCCTGAGCTAGTGTCACGTTTGGAGCCACAGATGATGTCGTCAGTTGATGGGACGGTGATACGGGGATCATTACGTCGCTGCGATGACGACCTCCAAAGTGCCCTCGAAGGTGATGACCTCCATTCATCCTCAGGCGGTGGTCTTATCGTTCACCATGAAGATGATCACCAAGACGTTCGTCGAGAATGTCATAAACCTCATGGAGGAGCTCCCTTTGGATCTGGTGATGGGTGAAGTTAAGCCCCAAGGTGATGGCATGATGATATGTCATCATAACTAGTGGAGGATGAGATATGCAGAGGGAACATTGCGATAGTATGACATTGTTACCTTCGCAAATGATCTCTCAGTGAACCTAAGAACAATGCTCTAATTCTTCCTCTAGGAAGAAAGTGAGATGAGCAAAGTTCCGATAACATGTTGCGAGTAGAATGCGAGTAATGTAAGAGAAGACAGGGATAACCAGAATGAATCAATACTTTATTCATTGATCACAGGTGGTATTTATATACAATGCCTTGGGAGAGGTTATAGGGGAAACTCTCATGTCAAGTAACCACGACCCACTGCACGCCTCATGCCAACGGGAAGTCTTCTGTGAGCGAGTCATCGGGTGAACTCCCCACGGCGCACGATGGAAAGTTTCTCGTAGTCTTCCGGGGAACATGCGCTTGGAAGCATCCCGAAGGCATAAGGCCATGTGTTCAGTCTTTGATGAGGGAATCCGAAGAGGGCGGTTGAGAGCACTCATTAGATTTTTTTTGTAACACTGTCCACATAAGTTTTCCTTCAACTCTCTCTCAAAATCATCAACTGAAAAGTCACTTAAATAAAAATCACAATCACGTCCTACATCTTGTGCATATTTTTAAGAGCAAACTCTCCATTTTTAGTCAGCAAAAAAGTAAGAATAAAAGATGTTTGTATGAAATCTATTTAAAGAAGTTGTTGGGGGGATTTTTTTCTTTTACCCATCTCTATTATTCCAATCAATTATGAAAGATATAAAGGAGCATTTCCAATAGTTTGCCAAAATTCACTTGGCAAATATCATGAATTTGACAACTTACTAAAATATATGGCAAGTGAAAAAATGACTCTCTCCAACAGTTTGTCATAATTATTTGGCAAATCTCCAACAAACTTGCATCGGGAACCCTAAAACTGAAACAAATGTTAGTTTTATGCCCTTTCACCTCTAGCAAACTTGCAATAGGAACCTATTGGGGATATTACCTCGGCATATCCCCAGGGACCTTATGGGCCTACTGACCAGAAGATGGCCCGGCTCGCGAGGCCCTGCAGCACGCGACCAGCCCATCATACTCGCTAGGGACTCCGGAGAAGTCTTGCTCGCCAAGGAAGATCCTAGTAAATAGACTCGGATCCCTTACCTTAAGGGACCAATCGCAATCTGTAAGGATATGGAAACTGTAACCCTGCTCCCCGGCTATATAAGGCGAGCAGGGACCCCTTCAAAACCATCGGATCTATACATCGTGTAACCTAATACTCATATCAATCTAGTCACCAAAACACAGGAGATAGGGTATTATGGCGATTTGCAGGCCTGAACCTGTATAAATTGCCGTGTCTATGCTCTCTGTGTTACACTTGACCGTTGTCGCCACACCTCCATCTACAATCTACTACCGTAGGGTAGCCCTAGGTAGACTGCGACTCATATTTCGTTGACAGTTGGCGCGTCAGGTAGGGGTTGTGTGCAACAATTCCATGGCTTGTCAAGCGGTCACCTTCCCAGATTCGATAGTCCTCCCGATGGCCGGCACCGTGCTCCAGATCGGATCCATATCATGGACCAACATATCTACACCTCGCAGGCCCGACGCATCGCCACTTGCACGTCGCCCCGCCATGCCAAAATATTACCCGCGAAAGGTTGTCAACATTGACGATCTAATCGACGCCATCGACCACTCCAATGCTGGCATCATCAACTCCATCAACCTCGTGCAGACCGCACGACGCCCACTTTCTGGTCACCACGGTCACCGCTCGCGCCGCCACCGGGCTTCGACAAAGACGATGGTCGTGACGACCAGGGGGATCTGCCCTCCGTCGATGATGCCGCACGGGCTCCGCAATCAGGCGACTATCTTCTAGCACCAGGCACTCCGATAGATCTCTGACCAGATCTCGGCGGCGACCGTCGTGAACACTATCGTCATCTCCGCAATCCCTAGTGACTCCAAGCAGGTGGTGTCCCTCGACGGCACGATCTCGTCCGACTCAGCCGCCACCACGAGAACCGAAACCGTCGACTCCTATGGATTGATGAGTGGCTTTCCGGAATTCCCTTCGGGCTTCAGAGGGACGATTTTCAAGTTTTCGCTAACAGCGTTGCCCACGACAACGAGATGGACGCCGAACGCATCGCCCGAGACCACCACAACACCGAACGCGCGCAGAGAAGCGACCTGGAACGTCGCGAACGGGAAAAGTGCGACCAGGAGCATCGCGAGCGGGAACGTCTGGCACGTGAATAGTGCGAGCGCGAGCAAAGGAATCATGACCGCCTGCCACGACGCAACCTCCAGTGCGACTTCGACCATATGGACGACGTCCCGGTGTACCCGACCCCCAGTGCCAATCTGGCAGTAGCTGCCTGCGAGCTGTCCAAGCTTCCCACCACGCCCGAGATCGAGAAAATCGAGGCCCACATCGTGGCGCCCGCGGTCCAGGTCAACAAGAGGGCCCCCCCACTCGAGTTTTCCAACTAGTCTCAAAGCAAGAACCACCCACGAAGTCCTCCAAGGGAGCACCAACGAAGATCTCCATGGTACGGCAACCAGGAGTATGATAAACCCCAACGCGATCGAACACCAGCACCGGCACACCGAGCCACAGTGGGGGGCCTTTCTCCTCTCGTCTCCGTGCTATCAGGTGGCCCCAGAATTTCAGGGTCACTTCGGTGGAGAAATACGATGACAAGGAAAACCCGAGAAAATGGGCAACCACCTACGAGATCGTCGTGTACGCCGTAGGAGGAAATCAAGACGTTATGGCCAATTACTTACTCGTGATGTTGTCCACCTCCACCAACAGCAGGCTCCAGAAGATCCTAGAAGGCACCATCGACAACTAGGAGGAACTCAAGGAAGTCTTCGTCAAGACGTACAAAGCTACGTGCATCCAGTCGGGGATGCGCTATGACCTAGAGAATGTCCGTCAAATGAGCAATGAAAGCCTCCAGGAGTAAATCAGGCGCTTCTCCGACAAATGGCTGAGCATCGTAGATACCTCCGACCCAGAGGAAATCACCATCTTCTTCAATGGCCTACGCACGGACAAGCTCTGTAATAAGTTGGCCCGCAAGAGCATAACAACCATCGCGAACCCCTACGCTAACCAAGATGACGCTACCCGCAGCAGGGAGAATAGGCGACGCCATTCTCGCTCCCCGGTACATGTAAGGGATAGCGACCGCCGATCCAACTACCGCAGCAATAGAAGGCTCAGCGACCGGGAGTGCGAACATCGAGATTACTAGTTGAGATACTACGAAGGCTATCGACGGGGGTACGACTACAGGCGCGGCAACCGCTATGTCGCCAACACGAACACTCATCCGAGGAAGAATTACAACGCCAGTTATGATAAGATCCTCAACGGTCAATGCCCCATACATAAAAACTCCAAACATTCCATGTGCGAGTGTGATGTGCTTGAGTCAGCAATGCAGGGAAGAGGAGATAAAAGACCGAAGAAAGAGGACGCCGACAAGGGCGAGGACCAAGAACCGCCGACCCCAGAGTTCCGAATAGCCTCAAGAACGTACTCCATCTTCGGGGACAGCGTGGTCGTAGAAGGGGAGAGATGACGTCGCCAAGTCCGCAAGGACGTCTTCTCGGTCGTCGTTGCAGGAGATGACACGGCCACGCTCGCTACCTTGACTCGTCGGAGCAGCCCATCAACTTCTCCGGGGAAGATGAATGGACGGACTACAGATACCCTGGTCGTTTCCCCTCCTCATCAACCCAACCATTGCCACGTGTTGTTTCAGAAAGGTGCTGGTCGACGGCGGCAGCACTATCAATATAATCTTCACCGATGCGTTCCGCCAGCTGGACTATTCGAAGAAAGACCTCCTCCCGGCAAACTTCCCCTTCTGGGGGATCATCCCAGATAAGGCATCCACACTGGTGGGGCAAATCACCCTCCTCGTGCAGTTCGGCGACTAGGACCACTTCAGGGTCAAAAACATCCACTTCATTGTCGACTTCGAGACAGCCTACCACGCGATACTCGGTCGCCCGACGCTCGCCAATCTGATGGCGGTCCCGTACTACACCTACATGGTGCTGAAGATTCCAATGCCACAGGGCGTCCTCGACCTCCATACCAACCTAAAGATTGCACACGAGTGCGAGCAGCAGACAATCAACGCCGCCGAGAAGCCTCGCGTCCAGGACACGTACAACGCCGAACCGAGCGACAAGCCCGCAGTGAAAAAGCCGAAGGAATCAAGACCAGCGATGACCACCGCCGGCTAGACATAGAGACTCTCAGACCGCAGCAGCACGAGAAGGGTTAGAAGTTTAAAGTATTCCAATAAAGTTTGTACTATGTACCTCTTCAGTAATAAATAAAGAAGCGGCACGTTTTTCCCATACTTCGAGTAAACGATTCGACCTCTACAAAACGCTCACGGCGTTCGACGACCTCTGCAAAATGCTTACAGTGTTCGATGACCTCTCCAAAACGCTCCCATAGTGTTCGACGACCTCTCCAAAACGCTTTAAGGCGTTCACACCAAACAGCCTGGCCACAATCAGAAAGCTTCCGAAGCTGGCCTACCGATAAAACATAGCACATAGAAGTAGCTATCCTATATGCTATGACTTTGTCGATAAGCCTCCCATGTGGCGGCTCCCCATCAACCGGGGGCCATCACTTGGGTCAGAAGCCATCAGGTTATGCGCCTAGAATTTGTGCACGACCATGACACGGTCGACGACTAAACAAGCAGCATGACTTTTCACCCAGCGTCTGCAGGTACGGTCTCCACAGGCCCTAGTCACGCCACGATCGAGCCTCTCGGAAAAAAGTCCTGTCCCTGGCATCTCCCTAAGCGTGCACGAGCTGCTCGCCCTCTGCATCGCGGGTTCTCAGCAGAGTACACCCTTGGTAATCCCTATGGCGCCTACGCGTGCAGAGGCTCTATGTCCTATGATCTGGGCCATAGGAAACCCAAGGCCGAGCGATTCATCGCTACGGCTCACGACTTAGCAGACACGACAGGACATACAAGTGAAACAAAAGCTCACCGCCTCGGATATTATACAACTTTGTAGTTTTTCACTTACACATCCGACAACTTATATCCCGGATACAAACTATGGCTGCCCCGCAGCAAACAAGTCTACGTCTCTAACTACAGCCTCTGCCACCGGCTCTGCTTCGCCCTCCAGGCGGTCCATCTCCACGTCCGACGTCCCCGTCGCATATCTAGTCGCCGCCCGACCAAGATCCAGCTTCGGGTAGTGCGACCGCAACATGGCAAAACCATGAGCAGTAACACTCTGTGCCTCTAAGGTCGTGAACGACCAGAGCCTGCCCCAAAGGTCGCGAACCTTCGACAAGACAACCTCCATGGTCGCATGCTCAGCACGTTCAGGAATAAGCACCAGCCCGTCGACACACTCAACCACCGACGCGACCTCTCTCGCCAAAAACCAGAAATGGTCATAGTAAGCGTCCACCTTCGCTTGCAGGTCTGCAAATTAGAGTTGAACGTGCCCTCGGTAAGCTGCGATCACAGTAAGCACCGGATAAGATGATCGCACGGTCAAAAATACAGGTAAAAAGACACTACCTTCATGCATCGCCTGCATCTTGTAAATCTCCTGTTGGGCAGCCGCGACCTTCTCCTCCACAAGGCGTTTCGCCTCTTCAGCACCGAGCATGCCTACACAAAGAAGCACACGTCATCACACGATCAAAGTGATAAGTTATCCAGCAAGAAAATAACGAAGACTTACGGGTAGAAAGCTCGCCGACCTTCTCAACATGCGTCTAAAGCTCTGCATTTTCGCGCTCCCGCTCCTAGACTGCAACCTCCAATACCTGTGCACACCGGTGTGTGGCGTCAAAGCTGTCTTCCAGCCCTACAAATTGGCCCTCGACACGAGCAACATTGCCACGGAGACGCTCATTCTCAGCCGCCAGCGTCGCAAGCTGATCGGCTATTGCCTTGCGCTCCCTCGGGGCCTTAAAGAGGCCCTGCGGCCACACGATGACAGTTCACCAAAGGAGGCATGGTGGAAACACCAAGCCAGAAGAAGTGTTACACTTACCTAGACTCGCATCATTAAGGAAGACCGTCGCCTCCTCAGCCTCGTCGTCCTCGACGACCAAGAAGTCCTCGTCGTCGCGGCGGAAGGTCCGAACCGGCGTTGGCTTCGGGTCATCTTCCGTGCGTGGAATCTCCTCCACAAACTCTGGATCATCCAACGCCGCCGCCATCCTCTTCCTCTTCACCGACTTTGGACCCAAGGTTGACACCATCGAAGGCGCTACCATATCAACATACTCCGTGCAAGCAGCAGCGGTGTCGGAGGCATCAACACGAGGAGACCTGACATGATCCTCCAACGTCGAGCTAGGGGCAGTGCCATCAACAACACCTACTGCAGAAGCCTCAGCCCTAAAAGCCTCTGCGCCCGCACGACCGGCAACCACAGGATCGGCCTCCGGAGCACTCCCAACGTTGGAACCCTCCGGGAACCCCCACTGTCACTGGCACCCCAAGGCGCGAAGTATCAGTAGAATCGTCGGCAGCAGCCGACCCCCCGCCACGCGGTATAGTCGGGTCCTCAGCAGTCATCGAGCTACCAGAAAACACGCCATAAGAAACCAAAAGACAAGTTCACCGAAAACTAAACGAGAAGAAAACATAATACTTACAAGACTAACGTACGGCGCACCCTCACAGATCGTCGGGTCGGAGACATCCCCGCAGCACCAGGAGGCACAACCACGGCTGGGCGCTCTGATTGATGGGCAGCACGCCCCTCCACAGTAGACCCGCCAGTGACCAACGGCGTAAGTCTCAAAGCAGCAAGCACCTTCGGCGAGGGCGGCTTAGCACTCGAGCCGGAGGCCCTTCCCTACCCGCGCTGGCCACCGGCGTGTCATCCTCCTCATCCGACCCCTTGTCGGTCTAGTCAGATATCAAGGACGATGGAGGGGCGGCGCCTTCATTAATAACGAACTTGCCGCCGGTATTAACCGACGGCTTCGACTTCTTCCGGGGAAGGTCGACCAGATGCTTCCCCAATGGGTCGTCACGCGCCTGATGCCTTCTAGCAAGAGGCTCGGGGACTCCTCCCCGATGAGAGGATCCGCGACCACCTTCATCTGATCTGGCTTCCAGACTCCTCGCCCAATCGACGCCAGTAGGCCACCTTGTCGAAGGGACCCGAGAGAAGAAAACAACACGATCCTGACCACGGAACTAGGTTAGATGTATCAATAGGACAATCAGAACACAGGAGATACAAATCGATAAAGAACCAGGCAAGGACAAACGCACCGGTGGTGGGGGGACGCTAGAACGAAATGGATCCCTCGGACTCTTCATGTATGGGACGCTAAGATCAAAGACCACAAAGAGGCGGTCATGCCGCTCCTCCAGCTCCATCACATCCGACGTCTCCCGGGTGGGGTCGCGATGACCAGTATAGAGGAAGGCAGGGTGAACCCTGTCCTTGCAGGTTTGACAACGCCTCATGATGAAGTTCCAACCAACTTAAACCCCATCAAGCGAAGCCCGGTCCACCAACGCGAGCAGCTCCTTCACCTGCTCCATCGCCGCCAACGAAGGAGTCGTCGACCAGCTGGGTTGTGACACCGGAACTTCCGTCGGGTCGCCGCGCGCGTACGGTTCCTCCTGAGGAACGTAGAACCACTAGGACTTGTATTCCGCCACCTTGGAAGGGAGATGAGTGGCGAGATACACATCCGCCATACCCTCTCCGAGCTGAAGGTACACCGAGCCAACGATTCGGGACGCGGCGGTCCCATAGGGCTTGAGGCAGAAGAAGTAGCAAAACAATTCGAAATGGGGTTCAATCCCCAAATACGCTTCGCAAAAATGTACAAAAACTGCGACGAGTAGTACATAATTGGGGTGGAGGTTGCACATTGCAATCTTGTAAAACTCCAAGAGACCGCGCAGGAAGGGGTGGACAGGAACCCCGAAACCACGCCAAAAGAATGGCTCAAAGACGGCGAGCTCACTGGTATTAGGAGTTGGGAACTCCTCCTCGGTCGCCGCTCTCCACTCGACAATGGCCTTGTCCTGAAGGATGCCAACGGTGACGAGGAGCTGGATATCTTCTTCCTTCAGGGTGCACTTGGCCCAATCCTTGATCCAGTATGGAAGCACATCCTCCATCCTCCTCGAGGACTTCCCCACCTTCTTTGTCGACGAACGAGTACTTGGCTTCCTCATGGGCACCATCGACAGACCAAGGCGGAAGAGGAGTAGGGTTTGCAGTGGCGCACAGGGGCAGGAAGAAGGCAGGTAAAAGAGGATTGAAGAAGACAAAGAGCTCTAACGCAAAGAAGATTCTAGTAGATAGACTCAGATCCCTTACCTTCAGGGACCGATCGCAATCTGTTAGGATATGGAAACTGTAACCCTACTCCCCGACTATATAAGGCGAGCGGGGACCCCTTCGAAACCATCAGATCTACAGCTCGTGTAACCTAATACTCATATCAATCCAGCCACCAAAACACAAGACGTAGGGTATTACGTCGATTTGCCGGCCTGAACATGTATAAATCGTCGTGTCTACGCTCTCTGTGTTACGCTTGACCGTCGTCACCACACCTCCGCCTACAATCTACTACCGTAGGGTACCCCTAGGTAGACTGCGACGCATATTTCGTCAACAGAACCCTGAGAGTGAAACAAAATTAGTTTTTTTGCCCTTCCACCTTTACGTACGCCGCGCGTGGAGGAGGAAGATTTACTAAGTTGCTAAAATTTGCCAAGTTGGATGTCAAATTGTTGGATGGGTGATTTTTCTAGTTTTACCAAAAAAAATAAAGAATATCAAATGAGTTTGACAAACTCTTAGAGATGCTCAATTACTCTAATCATAGAGTTTGAGCGCCTAGTAGGTTTGTAATGTAATAAATTATACTTTCTTACTTTTGAATAATAAAATATTTTAATTTTTCTAAATATATTCTTTGTACTATACATCTAGATAGTGTTCATAGGGTATATCTAAAAGCCAAAACACCTTATACAATTTGAAATGGATGAAGTAATAAAAAATTTCATAAAAACAACAATTTATTTAGTACTTGGTACATATCTATATCTAATAATAAAGAGCTAAAATTTCAGCCGTTTTTTTTTCCGTCTTTCCTTAATTAACTCTATATCATGGTTGTGAAGCAGCTCGTAAATGTAGACGTGATCGATCTGGAGTCGTAGGACCGAATTAATACAAATCTTTGGGACTGCATGCACACACGAAAAAATACATTGAATCTGAGCCACTAGATTAACCACTCTCATGAATCCAACTCTTATACGTCTTGTTTTAAACAATAAATATTAATTTTTTAAAATAACCGGCATGAATACAACTCGAATACACGTTCAATTAAACAAAGAATATTTAAATCTATACCTAAAAGGAAAAATTTGTAAATAGAACACTAATTCCTTCTCAGATACATGTGTTCAATTAAAGAAAGGATATTAAAATAATAAAAGTAATAAATAATGATAAAACTAGCTGATTTCTTTGTGAAACAGACACGGATAATACCATCTTCATTTTATCTTATATATCAGTTCGCTAGTGGTGTAAGGCGACGTCACGTGACCTGAACATCGGGACAGACCATATCCATCTGCTCATGCGCAAGGCTCGCGCAAGCACCATCACGACCATTGTCGCCGCTCGCGCAAGCCCGCCGCAGGCGGCGCTTCCCTGTCGAGCGGGTATGACGACATACGCTGTTCGTGTGAGTCGCTTCCATTGCAGGGCTCGAGTTGCCGAGGATGTGTGTAAGGACCGTTGAAAAGGGCTCCACAGCGGAAGCTATCAACTAAGCTGCAGACGACCAGTCTCGCACGCTGACGAGATACACCACAACAACGCAGTGGTTTTTTGCAAGCAAAATCCTAACCGCCCACCTCGATGACCGGATGGTTCACATTACTCATACATGTATCAGGTTTTCAACAAGGAAAATAGGATGAACAACTAGGTGGCCTGCATATACCACGGACTGGGCTCTAGCAAGGCGCATAAGCAGGTCGGGAACATGCCCTATGCTCTAGGTCAGTTTTTTAAACTTTAAGACCTTTTGAAGAGCTAAATTAACCTTTGTTTTTCATGAATTTAAATATTTAATATCAGCGCGTTATTTTCATGAATATATTTGATATATTTTCTTCCGTTGCAACGCACGGGTATTTTTTGCTAATATATATAAAGCCCAAAAAGGTAAAATCGGGAGCGAGCTTTCAACCGTATGGTGGACACCCAAAGAGCTTAATAAAGCAAAAGAAAAATGAGAAACAGCGAAGAAAAACTCAAGACCTCCTATTCCCCCATGGCGACCGAAGAGGGTTCCGGTGGCGGCGGCGGCGCCGGAGCCGGAGAGAAGAAGACTTCGCAAGCGCCTGCAAAGCCTGGAGCGGGCGGCGCTGGAAAGTTCCTCGCGGGGTTGCCGTCGCGCGGCAACTTCTCCTCCGGCTCCGGCTCTGGCTCCTCCAACCTGGTACAGACCCTCACACTGGAAGCGCCTAATTGTACTTTCTTCGCGCGTGCTCTGGGGCGCCTCGATTCGCGCGCCGCGGTGGGTTCTGAACCCGTTCTTTCTCGCTGTGATCTGCGCAGGGAGGGTTCAGGGTTTACGTCTGCGAGCACAGCACGGACCCCCCAGGTCAGTGGATGTCCTATACGATTTGGTGAAGAATCAATGAGCTGTCGCTTACGTTTCTCATTTCCTTTTGCTTGCTAGTTTTCTTTTCTTTTTTAATTTTATAGTTCTACGGTGCTGTGCTCAAATCCATGGAATGTTTTGCTCTAGGGTATAAGGGTTTGCCCTCTGGACTGAAATTGTAAATGCCGCCTTAAAATATGATTTGCGCATAGTGTAGAAATAAGTAAACTTTAACCTTGGCAATTCTCGTTTTGCTTTCCATGGCGGGTGAAGGCTTTTTTTTTTGTTCTTTTTCCATGGAAGATGTGCAAAGGGTTCTCTGACTACCTGTCTAATTACAATAACTTTCTCTTTGGTTTAATGGTTTGCTATTTGGATTAGAAATTATAATGTTGTGCATAATATGCTCAAAATGTATGTGACTTGATATCCTAGTGTTTGTGCTTCAAAGTATGAAGTTGTTGGATACACTGCTCGTTTGAAATATTTTCAGTGTTAATGTGCTCTTGGAACTATGCGTAGCTTAGTAATAGGCTTTAGCTTCTTGTCATTTCCTTTATTAAGAAATCTTAGTTGAATGCTTAAAAGTTGATGATCTGTTCATCCAGTTGCGTTTTTTTCCCACTTACTACATGGCAGGAACTTAGATTGGCATATTCATGATCCAAGTTCTTCAGTGACATTGTAATACTGTGCATGATATATTGGATTTTCGTATGCATGATCTTGGTGCTTTTGTCTTCTACTATTATATCCGTTGTTTGGTCAGTCTAAAGTTGCTATTTCATTGAGTTCAAGTTTGAGTGATGCATCTTGTTTAGGGACACACATAAGGCTATTAGCATGCCATAGAGGAACCATAGTGCTTACAACCTACCTTTTTTTATTGCTTTCTTGTCATGGAGTCACTTGTCATCCATCGAAACATGTTTTTTTAATAAGAAACGTAAGGCATGGAACCTTCATTCGGCGAAAAAAAGTTGAGCTCTTGTAGTGTCCCAAGTACTGTGCAAAATTACATATATTTATGGCGTTCCACATTGTAATAATGATACATGGCAGACACAGACAAAATTTCTGTGATATCTGTTAGATGTCTTTTGCTTGTTTAACCTGTTTATATTTCTTCACTATATAAAGGGTTTTCTCCATGTTACAACAGCTGTTAATGCCTATATATTTGGGCCTATTGCCTGAATGATACATAACAATACCTACAACGCACACATTGTGTTTGTACCAATTTAAGTTTTTCATTTGACTGGTTAATCTCTTTGTTATTTTAGAAGGACAAGTTATAAAGACGGATTCAACGAATATTTTAATCAGGCATCTCCAGTTGAACAAGCAGAAGAGTGAGGGCAAAGATGCAGATTCCAGGACTCCGGGGGAAAACAACAGAGGGAAAAGGTAAATAACAAAATTATGCAAATATCTTGATACAAACATTTTTTGCTTGTGTTGTATGAGCTCCTAGTTTTTATGTATGTTCTCTTAGTAGTTAACAGATACATAATCTTGTGGATATAATTTCCTTATGCATTTTGAGTACTTCCATTGGTCCTAAGGATATATATTTCTTGAATTACTCATCATAGGCATGAATATTGGTACTCTAAGTTACTTAGTTACCTATATTTAATATTGTTTCATATCCTTCTTCAACACCCGTTTTTGTTTCTATGTTTGATGCTCCTGAATTCTAGGTAATGTTTACATTTCTGTATGATTCCATTGTAGTAAGTGATTAATACAGGTTTCAAATATGCTCTCAATTTCTCAAGCATTGAGAAAAACTTGATTTTTTTATTTTGTTTTTTCCCTCTCATTTCATTGATTTATATAATAGTAAAGAAATGCTTACTGACACAATTGAAATGTTTTTTATATCTTAACAAAGATTAACCTGATTATAAATGTGAGGTGAATATCTTCTTAATACATTTATCTCCTCGGCCTACTTCCTTAATTTGAGATCTCTACAATATATAATTTACTATTCAATGGAGTCTGTTGTCAAAACTTTTGTATTTGATAAAGGACAAGACATTGTGAGTTTTCATCATATATTATTTTACTTAGATTTCAATGCAACATATCATGTGTTTTAATCGCTTTCAATTGAAGAGCAACGACCATTATGGAATACTCAAAATGAATTTCTTGAACTGGCGGATAGAGATGCAAATATCGTGATTAGTGAATCATAATATTAATTAGCTTGATTAAAGAGCAATAATGATTACGGAATAAACAAATACAAATACAGATACAGATACAAATGGAATACCTTGATTAAAGAGACACAATCATTATGGAATATTTAAATAAATAAATCATTATGACCTCATAGGGGCAAGGAGCCAACCACCTTGGATTGGTTTGCACAATATTTTCATACATAGGCTAGCTGGATCGAAACCAAAATAAAGTATTTCATTATGTTCTATTTCCAGTACTACAATTGCAGTACGTAGATTTGTGAACTATCAACCTATGCAGCATGGATACAGATACCCGTATCGATATAGGAAGGATATGGATACGCGGATACTGCAATTTTCTAAAAAAAAAACATGATACACTGATACATTTTACTATTTTTTAATAAAATTGTGAAAGTCTAAAACTTGAGTCACAGGAAATCCTAATGTATGTTTTCTGTTGTGATTGTGGCTGATGGCTGGAAGCCACAAGCCAACAGATCCTATGCTAGGATTAGTAGCAATAGCACTTAGCTTGTGCCAGCACTATCAAATTTGGAGAGACCACCTATTTCATGCAAGCAATGAAGCAACCAAGAAGAGGCAATAAATCAGGAAGGGGAAGTGGGGAACAAACAAAATCAAGCAACAAGAACTGCAGAAGTAGAGTAGATCAAGAATAGGGAAGGGGATGGATGCACATGCAGACCTTTCTTTGCTGCTGAATCATCCTCTCACCCTGCATCACGGTAGCTGGCTGCTGCCATGATGGAAGGAGGAGGATGGCATGGATGGGCCGGAGGCTCGGCGACGGCAGCCAGCGAGAAGTGACACATCCCCTCTGCAGGAGGCTGTGCGCGGAGGTGGAGGCTCGTATCAGGCGAGCGGAGGCGGAGGCTCGTCGCCGGTGATTGGTGAGCAGGGACGAGACGTCCATGCACACGTTCGCTGGAAGCGGCGCTGCCGCATAAGGTGCGACCCTCGGGGGCTAGGGTGTCGGGGAGAGAGGGAGACATTGTTTTTGTTGGGCTGGGCCGTATCCCAGATACAGATACGTATCCACAGACGAACTCAAAAATTGCAAAACTAATAAAAAATTGGACTCCGCAGATGCGTATCTGGCGGTCCGCGATATGCTCCCTCAGCCATGTATCTGTGCAGCGCAGCTATCAACTATCATAGTTTCTCATTGGCAATGTTGTATGATTCAATGTAGTGCATTAATGTTAAACGAGCTGGGCCTTCAATCCAGACAGGATGGGCCAAGATGGGAAAGCTGGGTTTAGTAGAAAATTTAAATTCATGTCAGAGAACTCCTAACTTGGTCGAGGCAGCGCAACCACGTAGTTCTTTTCTGAAGATAGTTCTTCTATGTTTGACTATGCTAGACATTTCACAAAAACAATTGGAGGCACTTGTTAGATTCTTGATGGGTGCTTATTGGGATGGTGGTGATAAATGACAATTAGTTGGCATGCAGAATCATTTGGATTCTTCTTTACAAATTAGTTGGCGCTATTTGTAGTTTCTTATGCTATTGAAGCAATCTACTAAAATAAACTAATCATCAGAAGTTGATAAATGCTCATTGCTGATAATAACTTGTAGCTTGATTATGTCCTGAGATTAATTAGCTAGAGATTTACACGTACCTAGCTTTCAGGACCTTTGTAGAGCTTCCTTCTTCATGGGTGCTTAACTGCTTATTGGTTGGATGGTCTAACTGTGCAAAGTTCACTTCCAAATTAAACTCTCTTTTTATGTTACCAGATCTGCTGCCAGAAGTTTGGATGTCAACAATTCAGCAAAGAAGGCTAACTTGGGTACTTCCTCTGGATCATCAGCCTATGGTAATTTTCTTCGCCTGAACCCTGCAGTTGTATTCATCATGCAGAGGGTGTCTTCTTTTTCTTTAGCATCTTAGGAGTAGAGAGCCAATAATGAAATAGCAGCTTCCCCTGTTTTAAATGAAAGCGATATATTTGCTAGTTGCTAGCGAGCTTACGGAAGTTGACGAAATCAGCACATAACCAAGTTATGACACATATAACTTTAATTTTTAACAATAAGAAAATAAAGTATTGTACTCTTGTTTTTCTCCAACATCAGCATAACTAGCTATTTTTCTTGAATCTTAGAGGTACTTTAATCTTGCAGAAGAAATTTCTGGCTTTTCACAGCACACACTGCAATCATTTACAGTGGAGAGGTTACGTGCACTTCTACGACAAAGTGGTCGATCGACCAAAGGGAAAAAGGCAAGTGAAAGCATTTCTAACCTTCTTGTTCTGAAAAGGATTCTACATTTTTTTTGTCCTAACTAGTAGTGCATCGTTTGATTTTGTGCTCTATCTGTAGACTGTATTGTGAAGAATTTCACTGGATATAACCATATATACTGCATACTTGTTCTTTTTTGATAGCTCCAAATGTGTTTCATGAAATTGATAATTTTTACGGATTCGTAGTGCTAGTTCCTTAAGTGTGCAAAGGGGTATCTTAATGTATCGCCTGTTAGGAAATTATGTTTATAAATGAAGTGGGATCTTCTTTTGGCTAAAGATGACTTTGTGAAATTCATGGAATTGGGAGATAAGGTTTTCTCTGTTGTACTTAGTATTTCTATGTAGTAGAATAGTTATGAATGGACAAATATAGATTTTCCATACATGCTCATTCCCTGAAGGTGTTACCAATGCTCATACATTTTCGTTTATGTGATCAGTGCCAGCAGGTTCTGGCCTTTGCGTTTTAATATTTTCATTAGTCTTCAAGGCCACCAAATTTGGTAGTATTAGAAAAGATTTTGTAACAAACAAATTCAGTTCAGTGCTCTTTTGTATTCGATTAAGAAAACCTGGGGTCAGAAGGAAAAAACCAGTTAAATTTGTCCATGCCAATATTCTGGCCATTATATCACCCTAGAGCCAATTCGAAAGTGTGACTGCATTTTGCTTTTTGCAGGATGAACTGATTGCTCGCTTACGGGAGTCACAGGGTTGACATGAGTCTCGTACATGTTTGGCCAACCAAACCCCTGCATGAGTGGCATATGTAGGTTGAGACTTTGCCGGACCTTATTATACTCCGAATTTGTTAAATAGCTGTTATCTGTCAATCGTCATGAATTCCCTTTTTTTCTCATACCCGGTAGATTTAGAAATGCAGGTACGTGAATTCAATGCTAAGGTGCATTTTGCATCTGCTCTTTTTGCTAAGTTATTAATTCACGTCTGTATTCTGATCGGGCTGAATTCTTCTGCCTATCTTTTTTCTGTTATTTCGTTTCGACCATAGTACTGCAAATCTGAGATAGCAGCAGTCACGTCAGCGGTGTTTCAGTCAGACATCTGCTGGACTATACGTATCTTGGAACAGCTATGGCGGTGATGGTCCAATGTTTTGGTCAGCTATATCTTGGAACAGATATCTCTTGCTGATCATATCTGCCAGTTCACCAAATGATTGAACAATCTCACCAGAAAAGCAAAACTGATCGTAAACTGAATATTTATGTCAGTCTGTCACAGTTGTACTTTTTACATTGAAATGCCACTTGCCGCATCCTCAGTATTTAGAGACTGCAAATCTGCAACCGACACCTAATAACGACAGGACAACGTGCTGGTTAGTGCTGGTTAGACAATTAAGACCTTGTTCGCTGTGCTGAAATTTGACTTATGTTAAATATTTACGTTGGTTCGTTGCAAGAGAAAAATATATAACTACTGAAATAGTGTTGATGAACAAGGCCTAATATTTCTCTTAAGCATATGAACCTACAAATTGGGGACATAATTCGAAATAGCTTGGGCTATGCTCATGGCTCCATCCTATTTTTTTAGGAGTTTTTGTGACTTTTCTTATTGCCCTCATGAAAAAAACGACGTGCAATATGTTTGCTGTCGAATATTCCCCTTTTTGCAAAAACAAAAAATGAAAACTCTTTCTAGTGTTCTATATATATTCCCCCCTGCATCCTTTGCGACCTAGCAAGGTCATATAACATAGCATGGGTAATGCTTTGCTTTCGCCTTTCTGCAAGGGATTCGATTATCTCCAAAGACAACACGTATATAGATTGCATCTTTGTATGGATCTTGGAGACTTGGACAAGTAACAAGTTCAATGCATCATCTTTATTTGAATCAGTGAAGATCTGAACATACGAATCAGGCATAAAAATAGTTTTTTTTAGTCTTCCTTCTCCTGCCTTTTTACTAAAAAACCAGCATTGTTGCTGCATGATCTCTGGAAAATCAGAAGCAGCTTAAACCATCCTTTCACACGTTTTGTTAGCACAAAAATGGTGTCGTCTGCTCATCTGAGACTGGAACAAATGTTTCAAATGGGCAGGCATTGACCGGGTCTTCAAATTTTCCTTTTGTGCCATCGGCTGTAGCCATTGAGACGTGAACAAGTGCTTCTAAAACTGATATTAGTACCATGAGCAATGTACAAGTTTTGAGCTTTTTTTTTACGACAACTCAAATATATATATTAAGAAAACAGTCAAATTACAAAACAATTGGACCGCATTAATACCCCGGCGGGGCATCGGACGCGGACACTTCCAGGTGTCGCACGAGAACCGCCGGAAGGCACGTTGTCGACGCCGGAGAAGAGTAGAACACTGGTGAGGGGCATAGAGGCATCACAGACGCAAGGTCCCAGATAAAGCCGGTAAAGAAGGGTCAGGAGAGACCTTGAAGTGAACTTCTCCACCGGACCTCCGAGTGAATAGGCTCCCTCAGAACCCAAGCTGGAGGCAGAACCGCAGGACCAGCGAAGAAAACAAGTACCACAGCTTGATGCAAATGAACAAACTTGCACCGAGCTGCAAAACCAACGAAGCCAGCTCTATTCCCTGTCTCCAAACTAGTGAGAAAAAGATCCCCCAACTGTAGGGGCCCAATCCCTCGTATCGGCCGTCGAAGCGGACAGAATCCAACACAAACACTGGTTTCTTGGCATCCGATTACTTTGTGGAAATGCTATGCACACTAACGACATCTCACACATCTCTGGAGGATGCCTGCACGGCTTTTACAGCTTGTAATAACGTCAAAATTCGTGGTATAGATACTCTCTCAACCGTGAATAAATTGGAGGTCTGAGATGGCCTCTGGCTCAACCGTGAATAAATTGGAGGTCTGAGAGGGCCTCTAGCACTATTCATCGATTTAATATTTTTTATTATAATTTTTAAATTTTATTTTTTAAAATTTTCTTTTATTTTAAGTTCCAAAGCAGGTGATAAAGAACATGTATTATTTCTATTTATAATTTTTTGTTCTAGACATGTACGATCTTACGCATCAGAGTGCATGCAATGTGATAGTCTATATCAATTATAGCAACAAAAAATATGTAGTCTTTCTATCAGACCAGTATAACTTTATGTTGAACTGTTGGAGGCTTTTGTTTTTATCTTTTTAAGTTCCTACTTCCCAAAAACTTTTATTATTTTCAAGTTTTAAATTTATTTAAGCTTTTTAATTCTCTTCTTTTTTTCATTTATTTTTAAATCTTTTATTTTATACAAGCAACGATCACACGCCGTAAATTGCGTATAGTATGGTGATTCATATCAACCATAACAATAATGAGTTCGTAATATTTCTACTAGGCTCATGCATATTTATATTGGGCTATTATTAAACCATAAGAACAATTTTGAGTACTTATCCATGCTATTGTACATATATTATTTCAGTATATAAAAATAACTAACTCGCTTTATCGCTTGCAACAAATGTTTAGTAAGAACCGGCGCAGCGGAGCGCATCCATCGAGCTAGTACAAATCATGCGTACATGTGGCCTCGCATGTACTATACGTACGGGGGGCATTAATTCATTTTTCTAAATTTTTCTTTAGGTGATTGGTTTGGATATGACCCCGTCTGCCTTCCTACAGTTGCAGATTTGATAACTGAACAAGTGTCTGGTGGCCCCTCCTTGGCTTGTTGGTATTGGGACAGTTCTTCTCCCCATGGATCAGGAGTCAGGTCTTGCAGAGATTCTAATTATCCCATGGATCGTTTCGAACCCGGATCTCCCAATAAAGTATTTTTCCAAGATCTAGTTACAGACAGGTACCCTTACATACATGAGCGCATACTCACTCTTATTAAAGAACACAGATCCTACCTCGTGAGCACTTCCAAAAAACTGAGTTGGACCAGCAAGTTTTGGGATTGATGAAGTCACCACATACGCCTTACTGTCAACGGGCACGTCACCTACCACTATAAGAATAGCACGTTAAATCCTATAAAAATTGAGAAAAATACGAGCACTCATGTCAAATCGGATATTTAAATCAGAGTGGATAAATTTTACCACAAGAAACCCAACCAGCTGACAGTTCGCCGAATAAAGTATATTAAGTCATTAATCTTGTAAGTGCATTCGCTCTCTTTGTGTGAGTTTTGGATAATTGATAACAATCAAATTAGTGACTAACATGCTTATCTAGTAATATCCACATGTGTTAGTCCATTGACAAATTGAAACGATGAAATATGGTGATTGAAGCACCCCAAATTCCACTCTATGGAAAGCGGCTCATCTCAAGTGCTAAAGAGTTTTATTCTTTTTGAATTGAGTTATAGGAAAAGCTGCACTACCAAGAGGGACTCAAATTGGACTAGATAGAAGTGGGTAAGAGTGCTCAAGTTATTAGTATAGAGACGCTTGACTGCTTGAGAGACGTCGTGAAGAACGGATCTGTGAACACATGGTGGATAAGTACCCATGATGTTCAGCTTTGATGATGAGTGATTGACCAACACTTGAGTGTTTCAGTTTGAGCGGGTTATTCTAACCTCTTGCGAAAGCATGTGTGTGCCTGTCTATCGGCTTGTAGTGTGCAGGTGCAATGCCTAGTGACAGTGGTCAATGGCGTGGAGAAACTCGAGTAGAGGCTTGCCAGGCCGATGGACTGAGAGCGGTGAAGGGCAGAAGTGGGGCTCGGACTGAGGGACCATGGGCGCCGACGGACTAGCTGTGGTGACTAGTACTTGGCACCGACGAGTGCGAGAAGACATGGAGGTAGACCGAGTCGGCCGAGTCAAGACGGTGGACACGCGAGTCAAGCGGAGGCTCAGGGGACTCGGAGTCCGACCGGGCGAAGACAAGGTGGCTCGCGTCGAGTGGTTTGGTGGTCTGGGCCGCAAAACCATCCACGTCGGTTTCCGAGTTTGGGCCGCAAAACTCGTGGTTCGGTAGTTGAGCCCAAAGCTACCGGTGGTGGGTTTCCTGGGTTTGGGCCTCAAAACCTAGGCGGAGCTTCCGAGGAAGCGGGGATGGCATGTGGCGGAATCTTGGAGGTTGC